>JAJIZJ010000042.1:0-27382 GCA_022606455.1 Callitettix versicolor | reverse complement strand
ATTATTTAGGCCTGTAAAAATAGTGCCATTACCCATGTCTTCATCAGGATTAATCTCAATATTAGAAGAAGGCCTATTTAAGAAGGGATGAAGAATTTTTTCTCCTACATCGACTACGTCAATGTCTACATTATTTTTATCGCTAAGTGATTCATTAACACTGTGTGGCTGTAAGAATTTATTATTTAGGCCTGTAAAAATAGTGCCATTACCCATGTCTTCATCAGGATTAATCTCAATATTAGAAGAAGGCCTATTTAAGAAGGATGAAGAATTTTTCTCCTACATCGACTACGTCAATGTCTACATTATTTTATCGCTAAGTGATTCATTAACACTGTGTGGCTGTAAGAATTTATTATTTAGGCCTGTAAAAATAGTGCCATTACCCATGTCTTCATCAGGATTAATCTCAATATTAGAAGAAGGCCTATTTAAGAAGGGATGAAGAATTTTTTCTCCTACATCGACTACGTCAATGTCTACATTATTTTTATCGTTAAGTGGTTTCAAGAATTTATTATTTTCAAAAGTTATTTTTTTAATTATGTTTTTTACACAATATAGAATTTTTTGTTTATTTCGTTTATTAGCATAAATTTTTAAGTCATTACAAATATAGGTAATTAAAGGCTCGACAATTAGATTACCTAAGTTAGGATCATCAGTATTCACGTTACGGTTTTGGAGGATAATAGTAACATCTTCTATCTTAACTTGTGTGCGATTTCTCTTTTTCCACGTAGCTTTATGAGACATTGTTAAAAAATTCAATTATTAAATTTAACCGTGAGCTATGCTAGTCAAAATACAAAATTAACTTTAACTTAATCCTACACTTGAGTCTATAATATATAACCTATACTATAGTAATTTAGATTATGCTAAATATCAATAAATAAATAAATATATATATATATAATTCTAATATGTATATATATATATATATATATATATATATATATATAAATTAATTTATACAAAAACACTAGCCTTATAAAATAAATAAGTAATAATAATATTAATAAGTATTTGATATTTCACTTATCCGTGAAGACAGACTGCAAGCCGATGGTACGGATGTTAGTCGGTGCGAACTGTGTTACGAATAACACTGGTAAGTGGTAACAGAAATGCTGATTAAACAGGAGGTTTTAAATAACCTACCTGTATTTCATTTGTTTAAGGGGGGGGTAGTACTTGGACCAACCAAAGAAAGATTCAAAGCTCAACTCCACCAAAACAATTGTCATTTCTACCAGGGTTATAAGAAGTGGGGGGAGGGCCACTGGACTTAGTATGATAATTAAATACGTGTAAAACTAAAAACTCCTCTTTAGTGTTGAGAGGTGGGGGGGATGTGTAGAAAGAATAATAAGCCAAAATGGCAGATATTGTACAATTTTAAGTACATGTAATATAAAATAAAAGAAGATATCTTTTTCTAAAGATTATTTGTTGATCACAATACTTATAAATTGGTAGTCATCTAAGCAATATAAATTGATACGTACGATGCTAAACTCAGTTGGTTCATACGTTCTAAATATACTTATTAATATTAGTAAAAAAAGTTGGCGGATAATTGGTGAACGTTTTCAAACCAACATTTTTCCTTTTTTTACCTACAGTCCCTACTTCGTGAATTATGTCCACGCGTTAAAGAAAGACATCATACTCGAAATACAAGCCAGTTACATCTCATTGTGTTAATACTATTTTTCCGAGCGTTATTAAAAATTGATGCGAATGTGTTATTTACCTGCAAACGTAGATCACTACTCGTAACCGGGCAAATTGTTAACTCTTTCTAATTTGGTTTTCTTCAAAGAACATATTTAGGAGCACTTTCAGTAAAATGTTACTTAGCTGGAATGTATACTTAGGCTAACAGCAAACAAAACATCAATTTTAAATAACCCTATTTTTTTATTTAACTCGGCTATTTATGAATATTTTTTCACGATGTTTGTCAATTTATTGCTAAAGATGTAGTATTCGATCTAATAAATTCCCTATATTAAAAAAATGCGAATTTTTCATAATATATTTGCTCAACGCACGATAGTTTTTAGACGAAAACATTGTGTGACAGAATTTTGAATTTACACAATTTAATAGCGCTAATCAAGTAAATAGTCCTATATTTGTAGTTGTTTTCTGAAAAGTATAAAATATTAAGTTAGGTATGTCAGCGCGTGCCGTGATGTGTTTGACAGACGCTGTCGGCTCGTAATTACCATAGTGTATTTTGAAAGAACAAAACTAAATATTTTGAAGCTTACAACTGCTTCAAAAATATATTGGAAAATGTCATCTTGCAGAGATGAAGAATCTTGTACAAACACGCTGTGTTTCTAAATGACGGTGCCCTTGGCAATAAGCCGAATTTTTCAATTACTGTACGTCAAAATATACATAGTAAATTATAATGAAGGCCTAATTACGTCAATATGTAAAGCATAATATTTATTTGTAGTACGTTTTGAATATGTAGTTTGCTTCGCTCAGCGCAGATCCGTTCTGCATTAGTGGCTGCCACCAGGCCTAAAAATAAAAGATTAAGTAACATTGAGGGTGTGTGTGTGTGTGTGTGTGTGTGTGTGTGTGTGTGTGTGTGTGTGTGTGTGTGTGAAACAACAAATACGTAAATGACGTTCACCGATATAAAATTAATTTTAAACATTGTTTTTACGTCCACTCGTTTTAGGCTACGGCAACTTAGAGTGTCATCAACGTCGCGCTGGAACAATATCATTGCACGCGCTCACATAACCTATTTACATAAAACCGTATAGCCATGCTTTACATTTACAGCTTAGTTTAGAGATTTAAAACTTTTTCAGAAAACTGCTTCAAATATCAGACTACAATGGCGCACTATTGAAAAATGAAAATCCATTTTTTTCTTCATCATATTTTCATTGGTGATTTAGGAAAGCTGCCTTTAGTGATAGATCGGAGAACATCGTGGGAAAATTTGATAAAAAAATATTCATAAATGTCTGAGACATGGTGGATTACTGAGAATTTTTTCATGGAAAAACTATATTTAGACCACGTGTTCCTCGTAATTAGCTGAGTTACTTTTTATTCAATGTGCTCTTTTTTATTCAATCATGTCTGAAAAAATTCAAATTGGAACGTTACCTAATTTGCCAGGTTCATTGATTTCTAGAGCACTGTTTCTGGTGTAAGCTGTACGCCTTTCATTTTTTTACTAATGCGTTAGTGGATCTTACCATGAAGGCCGCTAAACTGCTTTGTAATCACTTTTTGAGGGGTCGTTAAATTGTATGCATAACTTCTTTTGTCATATTGTTTCGAAAATCTAATTTCACCATGTGGAATTAAAAACTGCACAAAATAACATTTTGAATGTTCAGACTTTTTGAATTTAAGAAATTGGATTTGCCAACGCTCAAGGTTCATTTTCGTACTTTCAACGTTTTTTAAAACTTTAAAATGCTAATAAATGCGCATCTTAGTGCCAATTAATGTTGGTGTCAAAAAAAATTTAGCCTATGATAAATGTAAACTAAAGTATATGTTACTTTCCGGCTTTCAATTGTTATTAAGGGCTTCAACTAAAAAAAAAAAATTCAAAAGTTGTTTTTCAAACAACAAAATACAACCAATTTAAAATAATATGCACGTTTTATTTCACCTTGATTAGTTATTTAAAAATCGGCGAAAAATTAAGTTCACTTATTTTTTGGTGAATTAAGCCAAAAGTTATTAGAGTTGATTAATTTGTTAATTTTAAGAGTATTATTCTTTTAATAAAAAAGAGTTTTATTTTTAAATCAAATTAAATCGAAATTCAATCAGTTAGTGTAGCTTTAAATACACAGATGGATAGACAAACTTCGAAAAATAGAATTTTTTCGCCATAATTTTTTTATTCTATAATTTTATCTGGAAAGCTACACAGAAAATTAAACTTTAGAAAAAATATTTATAGGTGAAGAAATATTATTGTACGGAGCGTCAAGGGTCATAAAATTAAACAAATAACCGTGGGAAAACCATAGCATTATTCTCCTCTAAAAATAATACAAAGGTACTGGGAATTTCTGAATACCTAACGGTAAAGTTTGTTCAAGTAGCCGATTACTATGGCTTATTAACTCGCACCGGCAAAGTTTATTCTAGGAATTATTGCTATATCGTTCCATCAGTATGAATTCACATATAGAAAACCTAACGACATCATATTTTAACGAAAATGTAAGAAATAACTCTGGGAAAAACCATAAAATTGTTCTCTTCTAAAAACAAGAGGTATTTCTTTGTACCTAGGCATCTTGTATAAGGCCCCCCCCCCAGTATTAAGTTAACTAATTTATTCTTTTTAAGACTATAGTCTTAAATTGACATTAATAATATTTTTGAAATATACTGTAATTTTGTAAAAAATAAACTTTTATTAGAAATATTCTTCGAAACAAAGACATTTTTCCCCAAAAGATATGCATAGGGCTACACCTAAATTTTAAGAGACGTAGTGATATGGAGAGGGGAGGACACCACAGTCCAGGCTGTCAATCAGTTGAAACAAATAAATTATTCTATTCCTTACTTCAGAAGAGAACTCAAGTAGGCATGGTAAGTTATGCATACTATAAAAACTTATATGATATTATATAGGCTATTTACAGTGTATTATTATTATTGTTATTATTATTATTATTATTATTATTATTATTATTATTATTATTATTATTATTATTATTATTATTATTATTATTATTATTATTATTATTATTATTATTATTATTATTATTATTATTATTATTATTATTATTATTATTATTATTATTATTATTATTATTATTATTATTATTATTATTATTATTATTATTATTATTATTATTATTATTATTATTATTATTATTATTATTATTATTATTATTATTATTATTATTATTATTATTATTATTATTATTATTATTATTATTATTATTATTATTATTATTATTATTATTATTATTATTATTATTATTATTATTATTATTATTATTATTATTATTATTATTATTATTATTATTATTATTATTATTATTATTATTATTATTATTATTATTATTATTATTATTATTATTATTATTATTATTATTATTATTATTATTATTATTATTATTATTATTATTATTATTATTATTATTATTATTATTATTATTATTATTATTATTATTATTATTATTATTATTATTATTATTATTATTATTATTATTATTATTATTATTATTATTATTATTATTATTATTATTATTATTATTATTATTATTATTATTATTATTATTATTATTATTATTATTATTATTATTATTATTATTATTATTATTATTATTATTATTATTATTATTATTATTATTATTATTATTATTATTATTATTATTATTATTATTATTATTATTATTATTATTATTATTATTATTATTATTATTATTATTATTATTATTATTATTATTATTATTATTATTATTATTATTATTATTATTATTATTATTATTATTATTATTATTATTATTATTATTATTATTATTATTATTATTATTATTATTATTATTATTATTATTATTATTATTATTATTATTATTATTATTATTATTATTATTATTATTATTATTATTATTATTATTATTATTATTATTATTATTATTATTATTATTATTATTATTATTATTATTATTATTATTATTATTATTATTATTATTATTATTATTATTATTATTATTATTATTATTATTATTATTATTATTATTATTATTATTATTATTATTATTATTATTATTATTATTATTATTATTATTATTATTATTATTATTATTATTATTATTATTATTATTATTATTATTATTATTATTATTATTATTATTATTATTATTATTATTATTATTATTATTATTATTATTATTATTATTATTATTATTATTATTATTATTATTATTATTATTATTATTATTATTATTATTATTATTATTATTATTATTATTATTATTATTATTATTATTATTATTATTATTATTATTATTATTATTATTATTATTATTATTATTATTATTATTATTATTATTATTATTATTATTATTATTATTATTATTATTATTATTATTATTATTATTATTATTATTATTATTATTATTATTATTATTATTATTATTATTATTATTATTATTATTATTATTATTATTATTATTATTATTATTATTATTATTATTATTATTATTATTATTATTATTATTATTATTATTATTATTATTATTATTATTATTATTATTATTATTATTATTATTATTATTATTATTATTATTATTATTATTATTATTATTATTATTATTATTATTATTATTATTATTATTATTATTATTATTATTATTATTATTATTATTATTATTATTATTATTATTATTATTATTATTATTATTATTATTATTATTATTATTATTATTATTATTATTATTATTATTATTATTATTATTATTATTATTATTATTATTATTATTATTATTATTATTATTATTATTATTATTATTATTATTATTATTATTATTATTATTATTATTATTATTATTATTATTATTATTATTATTATTATTATTATTATTATTATTATTATTATTATTATTATTATTATTATTATTATTATTATTATTATTATTATTATTATTATTATTATTATTATTATTATTATTATTATTATTATTATTATTATTATATTATTATTATTATTATTATTATTATTATTATTATTATTATTATTATTATTATTATTATTATTATTATTATTATTATTATTATTATTATTATTATTATTATTATTATTATTATTATTATTATTATTATTATTATTATTATTATTATTATTATTATTATTATTATTATTATTATTATTATTATTATTATTATTATTATTATTATTATTATTATTATTATTATTATTATTATTATTATTATTATTATTATTATTATTATTATTATTATTATTATTATTATTATTATTATTATTATTATTATTATTATTATTATTATTATTATTATTATTATTATTATTATTATTATTATTATTATTATTATTATTATTATTATTATTATTATTATTATTATTATTATTATTATTATTATTATTATTATTATTATTATTATTATTATTATTATTATTATTATTATTATTATTATTATTATTATTATTATTATTATTATTATTATTATTATTATTATTATTATTATTATTATTATTATTATTATTATTATTATTATTATTATTATTATTATTATTATTATTATTATTATTATTATTATTATTATTATTGTAACCCCTGATACTAATAACAATTACTTTTTGCATTTTAGGCTTTCCCAGAATATAAAGGTGTTGCCTTAATCGGGGACAGCATTATGTTGAGGTTTGCTATGAAATATGCAGACGATAGAGGCCCGTTTGGTAAGTATGATGAAGTTTTTGAATTTTTTGTATTTACTTTTATTAGAATTATTTTATTTTTTATATTATTTAATATTCAATTTTGGTTATTCAGCAAGTCAGGATCCAAAGAAAATCCACGTATGTTAACTAAATAACTTATCATATATATATAATTCATATTATATTTCTGAAAGTTTGTGTGTTTGTTTGTTTGTTATTCATTCACGCTTTAATCCACGCACGGTGGTGCGTAAAAAAACCTTTGTATTTCTTTAAAGAATACCACATATCCTAAATGACATGGTTGTTGGGCCTATCATGGCGATGTGTGAAAAAAACCGTTTTTTTTTAAAGAGTACTCCTAACCTTAACTGAGATGGTTGTTAGGCCTAACATGGTGATGCGTGAAAAATCTTTATATTTTTTTTAAAGAATACTCCATAAGTTAACTAACGTGGTTGTTAGGCCTAATGTGGTGATGCATTAAAAAACCTTTATTTATTTTTTAAAAAAGAATTCCATGGGCCTAATACAGTGATGCAGGTAAAAAGCCTTAATTTTTTTTGAAGGGTACTCCATAACTTAACTAACACGTTGGTGTGTTAAAAAAACCTTTATTTTAAAAAAGAAATACACCATAACCTAACTGACACAATTGTTGGTCCTAACACGGTCATGCGTGATCTTTAACGTATATTACGATTGCGGGCAAAGCCGTGACAGGTAATCATATTATATTTCTGAAAGTTTGTTTTTGTTTATTTGTTTGTTATTCAATCACACTTTAACTACTGGACCAATTGAGATTAAATTTGGTATGAACACGGTTTAGGTACCTGAGATAAACACAATACTATTCCAGTTTAATTGTATAATAGTGTATTTTTAATAATACTGTATTTTATTAAAATATGACAGGACCCTGTTGTACAGTATCGAGTAGCAAAAATTTATATGTCTTGGCCGAAAACCATAAATCGTATAATATTGCAAATAGAAATATATTTAAATGAAATGAACCTATTATGATTTTGAAAATCGACTATAAATTTTATTGCCTACATTATAATTGCAGGCAAAGCCGCAACGGGTAACAGCTAGTATATACATATGAAATTTTTTTTTATTTTGCCGGGACGCCCCCTACAAGTGATTATCATGTAAAAAAAATGAGCTATGCAAAGTTTGAGCCCTTAAAAATGATAAGAACACGTGCCTCTGCGACCTTGAATGTAATCATTTAAATCTTAATATTTTATCTTTACCCTATTTTCAAGTAATTTTTGAGACTCTCCTTTAAAAAATATAATTATTTAAAGTATACAGTTCGATTCTACTTGTACTTTTTCTTTTTTTATTAGCTAAATTTGGCCAAGAATTCGCCGAGTTATTACTCTTCAAAGTTTCGAAAAATCGTAAAAATCGCATTTTTGCCAATTCTGAAGCTTCTCAGTGACTGAGCGGAAATTTTTCCGCCCACTTCTTTCTTTACGTCTTAGGTTAATATACAAACATCAAGATTTTCGATACCCCAGCTATTATATTTCATTTTAGTCGTAGTATAGGGAACGCCGAAATGTGCAATATTTTAGTCTTTTTTCCATTTAGAACGAGACCATAGCCATTTATGCGAAAAAGTTTTTTTATTGCTAGTCTACTGTATATATATATATATATATATATATATATATATATATATATATATATATATATGTGTGTGTGTGTGTGTGTGTGTGTGTGTGTGTGTGTGTGTGTGTGTGTGTGTGTGTTTATACACTGTTAAATAGAAGAAGGGAAATATATTAAAGGCTTAGGCTATAAGCTTAGACTCTTTGCTTAAATGATACACTGTACCGTACTAGAAATTTATCTGTTAGCTATAGCTGCCCATACCTATATTAGGTCCTGCTTCAGTGTTTATTCTTTTTCAGAATTTACTAAAAAATGGGGGCTAACCCAATCAGGGGCAACAGCATTTGACCTCCTTCAACTTGTAAGAAAGTCGCAGGAATACTTACAAGGAAAGGAGGTAGTGCTGTTAGCAGGAACCAATAATGCCCTGAGGATTGCTGAGGCTGCGGCTGGATTGGTAAGCATCACTTATTACATCACTGAAATGAATTAGCTTGCTCACAAACGGGATAATTAAGAAAAGTTACCTATAATTTGAATTTTATGATACTACTAACATCTGATATGTTTTCATTAGAAACTTGCATTTTTAACTGCACCACAAAATTTCTTGTTTACCACGATTCATTATATATTATTCATTCCCTTCTCTCTCCCTCTGTGTGTGCGTGCGCGCGCGCGCCTAATATACTGATATACACACACACACACACACACATATATATATATATATATATATATATATATATATATATATATATATATAATATAGCAACGCAGAAACATTTTTTTATATCAGTTCATGTTCATGTCTACATATTAGAATAAAGGATAAGACTCATCATTAGAAAAAAAATTCTGCTTATATGTTACAAGTATTAAAATTATCTTAATCTTAATCATATTATATTTCTGAAAATTTGTGTTTGTTTGTTATTCAATCACGCTTTAATCACTGGACCAATTGAGATGAAACTTGGTACGAAAATGGTTTAAGTATCTGAGATAAACATAGGCCTATTCCCGTGTTAAGAAACGACATTATACTACTTACCCAGCCCAACATAATTATGTAATAATTAGTTAAATGTGTTAACTGTAGTTAGGCTTAATTACTGTTTACTGGACCTGAGATTTAGATACCTGAGATGGACATAGATCTAATCCCATTTTAAGAATCTTAATCTGTGTTTTATTTATTGCAAAATTTTTGCTTTAAATGTTACATTTTCAATTATTGTAGTTGAAATTTTTTCAAAAACTGACTAATTTGTTACTTTGTGTTGAATTTTCAATATTAAATGTAAAAAAGGTGCAGATTACGATACGTTAAAAATTATTACTATAATTGTAAGTATTTTCTCTTTGTGAAAGTCTGGTTTGCTTTATTGTTTGTAGTTTTGTTATTTTAAGTTTCATTAGATCAAATAATCACAATCTGGTGTTTCTCATTTAAGACTTTTCAATGTTTTCGACTCAGAGTGCACACTATATAACATATACAATTTTATTAGGATACCTTAATTGTAAGGTAGTATATATATTTGTGTAATTACATTATATGAAAAAATGGTAAATATGTAGTGTAGCATGACCTGAATTTTTCGATATTTTTATTACTGAAACGCTTTATTACCTGCCCAAAAGCAAGAACCCAAACTATAAAAGAGCGGAAACCACGAGAAGTACGATAAAAATCGAAAATAAAAGTGACCAACATAACCTCAAAATTGCTACCGCGTAAAAATCGGTAACCTGTTGTAGATCGGTAAAACAATAAAATTTACTTCTAACACGGGTTTTGGATGTTAGAATTTTTTAACCATTTTTTAAAAAAGAATACTCCAGAACCTAACTGACACTGTTGTTAGGCCTGACACGGTGGTGCGTAAAACACCTTAATATTTTTAAAAAAAATACTACATATCCTAACTGACACGGTTGTTAAGCCTAACACGGCGATGCGTTAAAAAAAACCTTTATTTAAAAAAAAAATCACCATAACCTAACTGACACGGTTGTTGGTCCTAACACAGTGATGCGTGATCTTTAATGTATGTTACGATTGCGGGCAAAGCCGTGACAGGTAATCATATTATATTTCTGAAAGTTTGTTTTTGTTTATTTGTTTGTTATTCAATCACACTTTAACTACTGGACCAATTGAGATTAAATTTGGTATGAACACGGTTTAGGTACCTGAGATAAACACAATACTATTCCAGTTTAATTGTATAATAGTGTATTTTTAATAATACTGTATTTTATTAAAATATGACAGGACCCTGTTGTACAGTATCGAGTAGCAAAAATTTATATGTCTTGGCCGAAAACCATAAATCGTATAATATTGCAAATAGAAATATATTTAAATGACATGAACCTATTATGATTTTGAAAATCGACTATAAATTTTATTGCCTACGTTATAATTGCAGGCAAAGCCGCAACGGGTAACAGCTAGTAAATATATTGCCAAAACTATAATTTCAATAAAATATCATACCCATTATCATAAGTCTGTCTTTCTCAGGCTTCTTATTCCCTGCCTATAATTGTTGACTAAGACACTTGCGCGCTTATAATGTTATAAAATACATTAATATAAAATATTTTTAAAGAGTTAATTGATTTAGTAGTTTTTTTCATTCTGAGGTGTAATTTATTAAAAGTCTAAATACAAAGATTGTAGCGTTAATACTCTGAGCTGAACAATTTAAATTGAAATTATTACATTAATATCTAGAATTTAACATTGACACATTTAAATAATTCTAGGGCATATTAGGCCATTAACATTTTGTAATTTTAAAAGAATGAAATATGAAAATGTGAATTTAAGATATTAAGTAAGTATAACTTTTAATTTAATGTATTTTCAGAACTACTCGGTCAATAAATGTATTGGGCAGCTATATGGCATATTGAGCATATTAAAGAAAATATGCCAAAAAATAATTGTTATTACAATTCCTGACTGCAGAAAATACGGGGGCCTTCAAGATACATTATTTAAAAAAGCAGTAACAAAAATTAATTACAAAATAATTTCCTGGGCAAAACGTAAGTAGAAATATGTCCTACTATATTATGTTTAGCGGTTAAAAATGAAAACTTCGTATTTTATCAAAAAAATATTACACATTTTTTCTCTTGAATTTTTACATTAATATAATAGTAATAAAATTATTACTACTATTATTATTTCTGTTATTGCACAGTTGTTACAGTCCATTTCCATATATTCAATAAAATGTTAACACTTAAGATGCCAATGTATGATGGTTTTTAACTCTGATTAGGCCATCTATTTGATTTTACCATGAAAATGAGGTTTTCCAAAATCTATAAAATAAAAAAAGTCCGTCACTTTGAAACAGTTCAACGGCTTTTTCTGGGCACCAAACTTGTCCAAGCTGTTAGCAAAATAGATAATTTTTCCAAGTTCCGAATATGTCTTTATTTTTGTATCCTTTAACAGTAACGTAATAAGACAAACATGCACAAATGTAAAAAAAACCAAACATATTGCCACACACAAAACATTAACTATCGAGATTTTTTATTACAGTCCCTACACTTTAAGTCGCTGTTATGAGCAAACGAAAAATAATGTAATTATTGTAAATACACGGTTACGTTGATTGTTTTATCCTGAACAATAACACATATACAATTGAAAATTACAGATTTCCATTACAAGTTTCTAAAAGTAATATTGTTTGGGTTATAAAAGTCCTTATTTCTATCTTAGAACCTATTTTTATATGGTAACATATATATTTGTATATGGTAAAAATTATAAACATAATTTTTTACAACCGTTAGAATTATGATAAATTATATTACAATGGAATGAAAATGAACGTGAGGCTTTATTATAAGTTATGTTCGTTCATCCTTTTGCAGGAATAATGAGCGTACACCAAATGCATATGTAAACAAAAGATTATATTACGATACTTTTTTTTATAGGAAACCCAAAAGTAAAAATTGTAAATTTAAATAAGCGCCTTGAAGAAGAGGACCTTGAGAGTTGCCTGGAAAGGTAAGCATATTTAATTACATAATGATTATTTTTGATGGATGTTGTTAAAAATAACTATTATTTTTTTTTGTATACGGTTAAAGTTATAACAGTAATTAAAGAACAGATAATTAAAAAAAAATTAAATTAAAGTTATTCATATTATATTATTAGGAACATTTTTACATTTACTCTAATTCGTTTTATCTTGTACTCTACAGTGGCGTATATACACTATTTTTTATTACTGGTATTATTGTTTATATCATGTGGCCTAAAATTTTGTTAGAAGTAGTAAAACTATTTAAAGCAGTTTTACTAGCAAATTACAGAGTCAAATGTAATAATTTCATATTTCATATAATTATTACTAGATTACCAACTTTTTACGGTTATGGTTTGGACCAGGGGTTTTGTGGTTGAGGTGGCGTCTATCAGTCTGCAACGTCTACTAACTGCGAATTTCAAAGTCGTATGTTTAAGGCTGCAGTTACTACCGTTAACTTTACCCTTTCATGTTCCTATCCTTCATTTTTATTATGTAATCTAACTGGCATTAGGTGTGGACATTAACAATGAAAAAATGAGTCTATACTTCTAGTAAATACAAATACAACAAAATATGTACATAAAACATATGTAGTACATATAGATATTTCTTTTGTTTCAGAACTATGGGTGTTGGAAAGACATCAAGGCCTGATTTGGTTCACTTAAACAAAAAAGGACTATTTATTTTAAAAAAAGAATTAAATAAACATTTTTAAAAATTACAAATTTCTTTAGTTTGAATCAAAACTCAGTATTATACCAGTGAATACAGAATAAATTCTTGAAGAGCAGAATAATATTTGTAGCGCAGAGAGAGATAGATAAAAGCAAGGTATTCTATTTACCGTAGATAAAAGGGTAAACCTTTCTGCCCTTTTCTAAACGATACAACACTGCCCTAACACTAAAACGATACAAATATTTGTTTATTTAAATTATGTGAGAAAACTGTGCTGAAATGTTTTCCTTTTTAATAACTATAAATTAATTAATATAAATTTAAAATCTATTTCAAAACAAATAAACAAGTATACCAATTTTGAAATTGATTCAGTTAAGTAAGAGTTTTAAGAACCTCGTAGGAGTTATACAAAGATAGACGAATTACGGCCCAAACATGAAAACGCTTTAAAAACCGTCGCTAGGAAGTGTGATACTAAAACCTGTCAATGTCTGAAGATGTTATTTGTGTGGGTTTGTTTTATTGCGGTATTGGGAGCTAGTTCATTAGTAACATTGGCGACAATGTCGGTTTTATGAATAGACCCATGAAAAATAATGAATGATCCCTTCGGACTTTCAACTTATATTTATGGGGATTCGACATCTTTGTACATCGGGGGTAAACTGTCGGCAATTCCTAAGACCCTTCAGCGGTAAGTGAAAAGAGTTATTGTACGTCGGAGGTAAGTACGGGACTAATCACCGGAAGTAATAAGGGTAAGTTTTATTACGGTTCCATCTTTGTCCTGCACAAACACAATTGTATTCTCGACCTTTTTTCTGTGCGTGTCAGTCTACACTAGATGATCGACATTCACTCTTTGGCAGATATCCAACAAAAAAAAACTACTACTTTGGATTCCTGGTAAAATAAACCAATTAAATATTTCAAAATCATTGTTGGACGATCACAAAACCTTTATATTTTATCTAGGCAGAGAGTAAGATCACAAATCTAGGCAGAGAGTTTTAATAAAAGTTCAAAAAATTTTCAGTACAAAGCTTTTATTATTTACATACAGTATCATTATTAAACTTATTTTAATTACTCCTATTATTTATTAATATACAGTATTAGTCAAACGTGTCAGAACACCTTAATAACAGAAAGAGAGAGAAATAATATGTTATCGCTCTATATCTCTCTCTCTCTCCCCCTTCTCTCCCCCCGCGTAAAGCAGCATTGGAGGGTGAGTCAATATTTTCTAATTTTTTCAGAAAAGAAGTGTAATACAGATTCTGTTTTCACTCATTATAACCAGCGAATTATAACCCCCCCCCCCATCGTAACACAGAAAGGTCAAGGACACAGAGATGTTAATCTCTGCCCTTTTGTTATCGCCCTTGAGTAAAGCGGGTTGTTAAGATACATTATTTATTATAGTTTAGTACAAAAATTTAGACTACATTAGAGTAGCCTATATTACTTGAAAAAGATTTATGCAAATACCTTTTGATAGCTATTGTATAAGTGAATTCATACTGGTGAACGATATAGCAATAATATCTAGGACTAATATTTGCCGGCGCGAGTTCATAAGCTACATCCTTTATATGCAATTTTTTATACCTTAGGCCTAACATTAACACTTTAAATGAATACAGTATTTAAAATACATGTGTAGCAATACATTTTAATAGGTTTTGTATCTCCTATTTCATACTGGTGGACGATATAGCAATAATATCTAGGACTAATATTTGCCGGCGCGAGTTCATAAGCTACATTCTTTATATGCAATTTTTTATACCTTAGGCCCAACATTGACACTTTAAAAGAATACAGTATTTAAAATACATGTGTAGCAATACATTTTAATAGGTTTTGTGTCTCCTATTTCATACTGGTGAACGATATAGCAATAATATCTAGGACTAATATTTGCCGGCGCGAGTTCATAAGCTACATTCTTTATATGCAATTTTTTATACCTTAGGCCCAACATTGACACTTTAAATGAATACAGTATTTAAAATACATGTGTAGCAATACATTTTAATAGGTTTTGTATCTCCTATTACATACTGGTGAACAATATAGCAATAATATCTAGGACTAATATTTGCCGGCGGGAGTTAATACGCTACATTCTTTATATGCAATTTTTTATACCTTAGGCCCAACATTGACACTTTAAATGAATACAGTATTTAAAATACATGTGTAAGCAATACATTTTAATAGGTTTTGTGTCTCCTATTTCATACTGGTGAACGATATAGCAATAATATCTAGGAGTAATCTTTGCCGGTGCGGGTTCATAGAACACACTACTTACGCATGTTTTAATATTTTTCTCAATTCGTTTAAACTTTTCATGAATACATTTTGTACAAAACACAACTAGCAAAATACCTAAATATGTGTTATAAAACAGAATGATTTAAATATTGATTATTTTGTTAAATACAGGATATTTAAAACTAAACATTGCGTATTCTAAATTTACCGCCAACTTCAGCCTTTTGTTATCGCCCTTGAGTAAAGCGGGTTGTTAAGATACATTAGTTATTATAGTTTAGTACAAAAATTTAGACTACATTAGAGTAGCCTATATTACTTGAAAAAGATTTATGCAAATACCTTTTGATAGCTATTGTATAAGTGAATTCATACGGGTGAACGATATAGCAATAATATCTAGGACTAATATTTGCCGGCGCGAGGTCATAAGCTACATCCTTTATATGCAATTTTTTATACCTTAGGCCTAACATCGACACTTTAAATGAATACAGTATTTAAAATACATGTGTAAGCAATACATTTTAATAGGTTTTGTGTCTCCTATTTCATACTGGTGAACAATATAGCAATAATATCTAGGACTAATATTTGCCGGCGCGAGTTCATAAGCTACATCCTTTATATGCAATTTTTTTATACCTTAGGCCTAACATTGACACTTTAAATGAAGACAGTATTTAAAATACATGTGTAGCAATACATTTTAATAGGTTTTGTATCTCCTATTTCATACTGGTGAACGATATAGCAATAATATCTAGGACTATTATTTGCCGGTGCGGGTTCATAGAACACTCTACTTACGTATGTTTTAATATTTTTCTATTCGTTTAAACTTTTCATGAATACATTTTGTACAAAACACAACTAGCAAAATACCTAAATATGTGTTATAAAACAGAATGATTTAAATATTGATTATTTTGTTAAATACAGGATATTTAAAACTAAACATTGCGTATTCTAAATTTACCGCCAACTTCAGCCTTTTGTTATCGCCCTTGAGTAAAGCGGGTTGTTAAGATACATTAGTTATTATAGTTTAGTACAAAAATTTAGACTACATTAGAGTAGCCTATATTACTTGAAAAAGATTTATGCAAATACCTTTTGATAGCTAGTGTATAAGTGAATTCATACGGGTGAACGATATAGCAATAATATCTAGGACTAATATTTGCCGGCGCGAGTTCATAAGCTACATCCTTTATATGCAATTTTTTATACCTTAGGCCTAACATTGACACTTTAAATGAATACAGTATTTAAAATACATGTGAAAGCAATACATTTTAATAGGTTTTGTGTCTCCTATTTCATACTGGTGAACGATATAGCAATAATATCTAGGACTAATATTTGCCGGCGCGAGTTCATAAGCTACATCCTTTATATGCAATTTTTTATACCTTAGGCCTAACATTGACACTTTAAATGAATACAGTATTTAAAATACATGTGTAAGCAATACATTTTAATAGGTTTTGTGTCTCCTATTTCATACTGGTGAACGATATAGCAATAATATCTAGGACTAATATTTGCCGGCGCGAGTTCATAAGCTACATTCTTTATATGCAATTTTTTATACCTTAGGCCCAACATTGACACTTTAAATGAATACAGTATTTAAAATACATGTGTAGCAATACATTTTAATAGGTTTTGTGTCTCCTATTTCATACTGGTGAACGATATAGCAATAATATCTAGGACTAATATTTGCCGGCGCGAGTTCATAAGCTACATTCTTTATATGCAATTTTTTATACCTTAGGCCCAACATTGACACTTTAAATGAATACAGTATTTAAAATACATGTGTAAGCAATACATTTTAATAGGTTTTGTGTCTCCTATTTCATACTGGTGAACGATATAGCAATAATATCTAGGAGTAATCTTTGCCGGTGCGGGTTCATAGAACACACTACTTACGCATGTTTTAATATTTTTCTCAATTCGTTTAAACTTTTCATGAATACATTTTGTACAAAACACAACTAGCAAAATACCTAAATATGTGTTATAAAACAGAATGATTTAAATATTGATTATTTTGTTAAATACAGGATATTTAAAACTAAACATTGCGTATTCTAAATTTACCGCCAACTTCAGCCTTTTGTTATCGCCCTTGAGTAAAGCGGGTTGTTAAGATACATTAGTTATTATAGTTTAGTACAAAAATTTAGACTACATTAGAGTAGCCTATATTACTTGAAAAAGATTTATGCAAATACCTTTTGATAGCTATTGTATAAGTGAATTCATACTGGTGAACGATATAGCAATAATATCTAGGACTAATATTTGCCGGCGCGAGTTCATAAGCTACATCCTTTATATGCAATTTTTATACCTTAGGCCTAACATTAACACTTTAAATGAATACAGTATTTAAAATACATGTGTAAGCAATACATTTTAATAGGTTTTGTATCTCCTATTTCATACTGGTGAACGATATAGCAATAATATCTAGGACTAATATTTGCCGGCGCGAGTTCATAAGCTACATCCTTTATATGCAATTTTATATACCTTAGGCCCAACATTGACACTTTAAATGAATACAGTATTTAAAAAATACATGTGTAGCAATACATTTTAATAGGTTTTGTGTCTCCTATTTCATACTGGTGAACGATATAGCAATAATATCTAGGACTAATATTTGCCGGCGCGGGTTCATAGAACACTCTCTTACGTATGTTTGCAATATTTTCCTATTCGTTTAAACTTTATGAATACATTTTGTATAAAACACAACTAGCAAAATACCTAAATATGTGTTATAAAACAGAATGATTTAAATATTGATTATTTTGTTAAATACAGGATATTTAAAACTAAACATTGCGTATTCTAAAACCGCCAACTACCTTTTGTTATCGTTGTAGTAAAGCAAGATACATTAGTTAATAGGTTTTGTGAAGTAGCTCCAAATACCTTTTGATAGCTAGTGTATAAGTGAATTCATACGGGTGAACGATATAGCAATAATATCTAGGACTAATATTTGCCGGCGCGAGTTCATAAGCTACATCCTTTATATGCAATTTTTATACCTTAGGCCTAACATTGACACTTTAAATGAAGACAGTATTTAAAATACATGTGTAGCAATACATTTTAATAGGTTTTGTATCTCCTATTTCATACTGGTGAACGATATAGCAATAATATCTAGGACTATTATTTGCCGGTGCGAGTTCATAGAACACTCTACTTACGTATGTTTTAATATTTTTTCTATTCGTTTAAACTTTTCATTGACATATTTAAATGAATACAACTATTTAAATACCTAAATGTGTTATAAAACAGAATGATTTAAATATTGATTATTTGTTAAATACAGGATTTCAAACTAAATGAACGTATTCTAAATTTACCGCCAACTTCAGCCTTTTGTATTTGCCGGCGCGAGTTCATAAGCTACATTCTTAATATACATTAGTTATTATAGTTTAGGCATAACATTGAGACTTTAAATAGAGTACAGTATTTAAAATAAAAAGATGTATGCAAATACATTTTAATAGGTTTTGTATCTCCTATTTCATACGGGTGAACGATATAGCAATAATATCTAGGACTAATATTTGCCGGCGCGAGTTCATAAGCTACATTCTTTATATGCAATTTTTATACCTTAGGCCCAACATTGACACTTTAAATGAATACAGTATTTAAAATACATGTGTAAGCAATACATTTTAATAGGTTTTGTATCTCCTATTTCATACTGGTGAACAATATAGCAATAATATCTAGGAGTAATCTTTGCCGGTGCGGGTTCATAGAACACACTACTTACGCATGTTTTAATATTTTTCTCAATTCGTTTAAACTTTTCATGAATACATTTTGTACAAAACACAACTAGCAAAATACCTAAATATGTGTTATAAAACAGAATGATTTAAATATTGATTATTTTGTTAAATACAGGATATTTAAAACTAAACATTCCGTATTCTAAATTTACCGCTAACTTCAGCCTTTTGTTATCGCCCTTGAGTAAAGCGGGTTGTTAAGATACATTAGTTATTATAGTTTAGTACAAAAATTTAGACTACATTAGAGTAGCCTATATTACTTGAAAAAGATTTATGCAAATACCTTTTGATAGCTATTGTATAAGTGAATTCATACTGGTGAACGATATAGCAATAATATCTAGGACTAATATTTGCCGGCGCGAGTTCATAAGCTACATCCTTTATATGCAATTTTTATACCTTAGGCCTAACATTGACACTTTAAATGAATACAGTATTTAAAATACATGTGTAGCAATACATTTTAATAGGTTTTGTATCTCCTATTTCATACTGGTGGACGATATAGCAATAATATCTACTAATATTTGCTTTCATAAGCTACATTCTTTATATGCAATTTTTATACCTTAGGCCCAACATTGACACTTTAAATGAATACAGTATTTAAAATACATGTGTAGCAATACATTTTAATAGGTTTTGTGTCTCCTATTTCATACTGGTGAACGATATAGCAATAATATCTAGGACTAATATTTGCCGGCGCGAGTTCATAAGCTACATCCTTTATATGCAATTTTTTATACCTTAGGCCCAACATTGACACTTTAAATGAATACAGTATTTAAAATACATGTGTAAGCAATACATTTTAATAGGTTTTGTGTCTCCTATTTCATACTGGTGAACGATATAGCAATAATATCTAGGACTAATATTTGCCGGCGCGAGTTCATAAGCTACATCCTTTATATGCAATTTTTTATACCTTAGGCCTAACATTGACACTTTAAATGAAGACAGTATTTAAAATACATGTGTAGCAATACATTTTAATAGGTTTTGTATCTCCTATTTCATACTGGTGAACGATATAGCAATAATATCTAGGACTATTATTTGCCGGTGCGGGTTCATAGAACACTCTACTTACGTATGTTTTAATATTTTTCTCTATTCGTTTAAACTTTTCATGAATACATTTTGTACAAAACACAACTAGCAAAATACCTAAATATGTGTTATAAAACAGAATGATTTAAATATTGATTATTTTGTTAAATACAGGATATTTAAAACTAAATATTGCGTATTCTAAATTTACCGCCAACTTCAGCCTTTTGTTATCGCCCTTGAGTAAAGCGGGTTGTTAAGATACATTAGTTATTATAGTTTAGTACAAAAATTTAGACTACATTAGAGTAGCCTATATTACTTGAAAAAGATTTATGCAAATACCTTTTGATAGCTATTGTATAAGTGAATTCATACGGGTGAACGATATAGCAATAATATCTAGGACTAATATTTGCCGGCGCGAGTTCATAAGCTACATCCTTTATATGCAATTTTTTATACCTTAGGCCTAACATTGACACTTTAAATGAATACAGTATTTAAAATACATGTGTAAGCAATACATTTTAATAGGTTTTGTATCTCCTATTTCATACTGGTGAACAATATAGCAATAATATCTAGGAGTAATCTTTGCCGGTGCGGGTTCATAGAACACACTACTTACGTATGTTTTAATATTTTTCTCAATTCGTTTAAACTTTTCATGAATACATTTTGTACAAAACACAACTAGCAAAATACCTAAATATGTGTTATAAAACAGAATGATTTAAATATTGATTATTTTGTTAAATACAGGATATTTAAAACTAAACATTCCGTATTCTAAATTTACCGCTAACTTCAGCCTTTTGTTATCGCCCTTGAGTAAAGCGGGTTGTTAAGATACATTATTTATTATAGTTTAGTACAAAAATTTAGACTACATTAGAGTAGCCTATATTACTTGAAAAAGATTTATGCAAATACCTTTTGATAGCTATTGTATAAGTGAATTCATACGGGTGAACGATATAGCAATAATATCTAGGACTAATATTTGCCGGCGCGAGTTCATAAGCTACATCCTTTATATGCAATTTTTTATACCTTAGGCCTAACATTGACACTTTAAATGAATACAGTATTTAAAATACATGTGTAGCAATACATTTTAATAGGTTTTGTATCTCCTATTTCATACTGGTGGACGATATAGCAATAATATCTAATATTTGCAGTTCTTTCTTTATATGCAATTTTTATACCTTAGGCCCAACATTGACACTTTAAATGAATACAGTATTTAAAATACATGTGTAGCAATACATTTTAATAGGTTTTGTGTCTCCTATTTCATACTGGTGAACGATATAGCAATAATATCTAGGACTAATATTTGCTGGCGCGAGTTCATAAGCTACATTCTTTATATGCAATTTTTATACCTTAGGCCCAACATTGACACTTTAAATGAATACAGTATTTAAAATACATGTGTAGCAATACATTTTAATAGGTTTTGTGTCTCCTATTTCATACTGGTGAACGATATAGCAATAATATCTAGGACTAATATTTGCCGGCGCGAGTTCATAAGCTACATCCTTTATATGCAATTTTTTATACCTT
The DNA here is from genome assembly GCA_022606455.1 of Callitettix versicolor. Lineage (NCBI taxonomy): Eukaryota > Metazoa > Arthropoda > Insecta > Hemiptera > Cercopidae > Callitettix > Callitettix versicolor. The sequence continues at coordinate 4,790 of JAJIZJ010000042.1, read as the reverse complement.
AGGCCCAACATTGACACTTTAAATGAATACAGTATTTAAAATACGTGTGTAGCAATACATTTTAATAGGTTTTGTGTCTCCTATTTCATACTGTTGAACGATATAGCAATAATATCTAGGACTAATATTTGCCGGCGCGAGTTCATAAACTACATCCTTTATATGCAATTTTTTATACCTTAGGCCTAACATTGACACTTTAAATGAATACAGTATTTAAAATACGTGTGTAGCAATACATTATAATAGATTTTATGTCTCCTATTTCATACTGGTGAACGATATAGCAATAATATCTAGGACTATTATTTGCCGGTGCGGGTTCATAGAACACTCTACTTACGTATGTTTTAATATTTTTCTCTATTCGTTTAAACTTTTCTTGAATACATTTTGTACAAAACACAACTAGCAAAATACCTAAATATGTGTTATAAAACAGAATGATTTAAATATTGATTATTTTGTTCAATACAGGATATTTAAAACTAAACATTGCGTATTCTAAATTTACCGCTAACTTCAGCCTTTTGTTATCGCCCTTGAGTAAAGCGGGTTGTTAAGATACATTAGTTATTATAGTTTAGTACAAAAATTTAGACTACATTAGAGTAGCCTATATTACTTGAAAAAGATTTATGCAAATAATTTTTGATAGCTATTGTATAAGTGAATTCATACGGGTGAACGATATAGCAATAATATCTAGGACTAATATTTGCCGGCGCGAGTTCATAAGCTACATCCTTTATATGCAATTTTTTAAACCTTAGGCTTAACATTGACACTTTAAATGAATACAGTATTTAAAATACATGTGTAGCAATACATTTTAATAGGTTTTGTATCTCCTATTTCATACTGGTGGACGATATAGCAATAATATCTAGGACTAATATTTGCCGGCGCGAGTTCATAAGCTACATTCTTTATATGCAATTTTTATACCTTAGGCCCAACATTGACACTTTAAATGAATACAGTATTTAAAATACATGTGTAGCAATACATTTTAATAGGTTTTGTGTCTCCTATTTCATACTGGTGAACGATATAGCAATAATATCTAGGACTAATATTTGCCGGCGCGAGTTCATAAGCTACATTCTTTATATGCAATTTTTATACCTTAGGCCCAACATTGACACTTTAAATGAATACAGTATTTAAAATACATGTGTAGCAATACATTTTAATAGGTTTTGTGTCTCCTATTTCATACTGGTGAACGATATAGCAATAATATCTAGGACTAATATTTGCCGGCGCGAGTTCATAAGCTACATCCTTTATATGCAATTTTTTATACCTTAGGCCCAACATTGACACTTTAAATGAATACAGTATTTAAAATACGTGTGTAGCAATACATTTTAATAGGTTTTGTGTCTCCTATTTCATACTGTTGAACGATATAGCAATAATATCTAGGACTAATATTTGCCGGCGCGAGTTCATAAACTACATCCTTTATATGCAATTTTTTATACCTTAGGCCTAACATTGACACTTTAAATGAATACAGTATTTAAAATACGTGTGTAGCAATACATTATAATAGATTTTATGTCTCCTATTTCATACTGGTGAACGATATAGCAATAATATCTAGGACTATTATTTGCCGGTGCGGGTTCATAGAACACTCTACTTACGTATGTTTTAATATTTTTCTCTATTCGTTTAAACTTTTCTTGAATACATTTTGTACAAAACACAACTAGCAAAATACCTAAATATGTGTTATAAAACAGAATGATTTAAATATTGATTATTTTGTTCAATACAGGATATTTAAAACTAAACATTGCGTATTCTAAATTTACCGCTAACTTCAGCCTTTTGTTATCGCCCTGAGTAAAGCGGGTTGTTAAGATACATTAGTTATTATAGTTTAGTACAAAAATTTAGACTACATTAGAGTAGCCTATATTACTTGAAAAGATTTATGCAAATAATTTTTGATAGCTATTGTATAAGTGAATTCATACGGGTGAACGATATAGCAATAATATCTAGGACTAATATTTGCCGGCGCGAGTTCATAAGCTACATCCTTTATATGCAATTTTTTAAACCTTAGGCTTAACATTGACACTTTAAATGAATACAGTATTTAAAATACATGTGTAGCAATACATTTTAATAGGTTTTGTATCTCCTATTTCATACTGGTGGACGATATAGCAATAATATCTAGGACTAATATTTGCCGGCGCGAGTTCATAAGCTACATTCTTTATATGCAATTTTTTATACCTTAGGCCCAACATTGACACTTTAAATGAATACAGTATTTAAAATACATGTGTAGCAATACATTTTAATAGGTTTTGTGTCTCCTATTTCATACTGGTGAACGATATAGCAATAATATCTAGGACTAATATTTGCCGGCGCGAGTTCATAAGCTACATTCTTTATATGCAATTTTTTATACCTTAGGCCCAACATTGACACTTTAAATGAATACAGTATTTAAAATACATGTGTAGCAATACATTTTAATAGGTTTTGTGTCTCCTATTTCATACTGGTGAACGATATAGCAATAATATCTAGGGACTAATATTTGCCGGCGCGAGTTCATAAGCTACATCCTTTATATGCAATTTTATATACTTTAGGCCCAACATTGACACTTTAAATGAATACAGTATTTAAAATACGTGTGTAGCAATACATTTTAATAGGTTTTGTGTCTCCTATTTCATACTGTTGAACGATATAGCAATAATATCTAGGACTAATATTTGCCGGCGCGAGTTCATAAACTACATCCTTTATATGCAATTTTTTATACCTTAGGCCTAACATTGACACTTTAAATGAATACAGTATTTAAAATACGTGTGTAGCAATACATTTTAATAGATTTTGTGTCTCCTATTTCATACTGGTGAACGATATAGCAATAATATCTAGGACTATTATTTGCCGGTGCGGGTTCATAGAACACTCTACTTACGTATGTTTTAATATTTTTCTCTATTCGTTTAAACTTTTCTTGAATACATTTTGTACAAAAACACAACTAGCAAAATACCTAAATATGTGTTATAAAACAGAATGATTTAAATATTGATTATTTTGTTCAATACAGGATATTTAAAACTAAACATTGCGTATTCTAAATTTACCGCTAACTTCAGCCTTTTGTTATCGCCCTTGAGTAAAGCGGGTTGTTAAGATACATTAGTTATTATAGTTTAGTACAAAAATTTAGACTACATTAGAGTAGCCTATATTACTTGAAAAAGATTTATGCAAATAATTTTTGATAGCTATTGTATAAGTGAATTCATACGGGTGAACGATATAGCAATAATATCTAGGACTAATATTTGCCGGCGCGAGTTCATAAGCTACATCCTTTATATGCAATTTTTTAAACCTTAGGCTTAACATTGACACTTTAAATGAATACAGTATTTAAAATACATGTGTAGTAATACATTTTAATAGGTTTTGTATCTCCTATTTCATACTGGTGGACGATATAGCAATAATATCTAGGACTAATATTTGCCGGCGCGAGTTCATAAGCTACATTCTTTATATGCAATTTTTTATACCTTAGGCCCAACATTGACACTTTAAATGAATACAGTATTTAAAATACATGTGTAAGCAATACATTTTAATAGGTTTTGTGTCTCCTATTTCATACTGTTGAACGATATAGCAATAATATCTAGGACTAATATTTGCCGGCGCGAGTTCATAAGCTACATCCTTTATATGCAATTTTTTATACCTTAGGCCCAACATTGACACTTTAAATGAATACAGTATTTAAAATACATGTGTAGCAATACATTTTAATAGGTTTTGTATCTCCTATTTAATACTGGTGAACGATATAGCAATAATATCTAGGACTAATATTTGCCGGCGCGAGTTCATAAGCTACATACTTTATATGCAATTTTTTATACCTTAGGCCTAACATTGACACTTTAAATGAAGACAGTATTTAAAATACATGTGTAGCAATACATTTTAATAGGTTTTGTATCTCCTATTTCATACTGGTGAACGATATAGCAATAATATCTAGGACTAATATTTGCCGGCGCGAGTTCATAAGCTACATCCTTTATATGCAATTTTGTATACCTTAGGCCTATCATTGACACTTTAAATGAATACAGTATTTAAAATACATGTGTAGCAATACATTTTAATAGGTTTTGTGTCTCCTATTTCATACTGGTGAACGATATAGCAATAATATCTAGGACTAATATTTGCCGGCGCGAGTTCATAAGCATTGAATTTTTATACCTAGGCCTAACACTTTAAATGAGTATACTTATAACTGTAATTTATTGTAATTTTTTTATTGATATAATAGTAGAGAAATAAAGAAGCACTTTTAAATTTATACTCCGAGCGATTGTTAAAGTTAGATGTTTTAGGTTAGCTAGTAATGGCCAGTAAAATTTACTGATGGGTTTTATCGTTAACGCTAACTTCTACGAGGTTAGTAACGTAGATGTCTATGTAACAACTTCGTTTTTTATTAATAAAATCGTAAGAATTTGCTAATTAAATATTGAATGAAAATGTTTAGCACTTTTATAGGAACTATACAAACAGACTTCTAGGACTATAATAATAGCTCTTTTAAAGTAAAATATTCTAGAATAAATGCAAAAAGATATTCTATTGTTCTATATCCTACGTTTACCATAACTGGATTTGTTACTCAATAATAATTATTTCAAATTTTCGGACAAAACTGTATTATTTGTATTTGTAAAATTTAGAATTCCATTTTCCATATT
>JAJIZJ010000664.1:0-28099 GCA_022606455.1 Callitettix versicolor | reverse complement strand
AAAATCAAATTTTAAACTAAGCGTCCTAGAGCAAAAAGGACGATAATCTGTGACTCAGAAGGAAAATATAAAAAAATCAAATTTTTGTAAAAATTTGAAATTTTTTAAAATTTAAAACTCATTTTTCTCGGAAACTAAGCGTCCTAGAGCAAAAAGGACGATAATCTGTGACTCAGAAAGAAAATATAAAAAATCAAATTTTTGAAAAAATTTGAAATTTTTAAAAATTTAAAACTCATTTTTCTCGGAAACTAAGCGTCCTAGAGCAAAAAGGACGATAATCTGTGACTCAGAAAGAAAATATAAAAATCAAATTTTTGTAAAAATTTGAAATTTTTTAAAATTTAAAACTCATTTTTCTCGAAACTAAGCGTCCTAGAGCAAAAAGGACGATAATCTGTGACTCAGAAGGAAAATATAAAAAAATCAAATTTTTGTAAAAAATTTGAAATTTTTTAAAATTTAAAACTCATTTTTCTCGGAAACTAAGCGTCCTAGAGCAAAAAGGACGATAATCTGTGACTCAGAAAAAAATATAAAAAAATCAAATTTTTTTTAAAAATTTGAAATTTTTTAAAATTTAAAACTCATTTTTCTCGGAAACTAAGCGTCCTAGAGCAAAAAGGACGATAATCTGTGACTCAGAAAGAAAATATAAAAAATCAAATTTTTGTAAAAATTTTGAAATTTTTTAAAATTTAAAACTCATTTTTCTCGGAAACTAAGCGTCCTAGAGCAAAAAGGACGATAATCTGTGACTCAGAAAGAAAATATAAAAAAATCAAATTTTTGTAAAAATTTTGAATTTTTAAAATTTAAAACTCATTTTTCTCTGGAAACTAAGCGTCCTAGAGCAAAAAGGACGATAATCTGTGACTCAGAAGGAAAATATAAAAAATCAAATTTTTGTAAAAATTTGAAATTTTTAAAATTTAAAACTCATTTTTCTCGAAACTAAGCGTCCTAGAGCAAAAGGACGATAATCTGTGACTCAGAAGAAAAAATATAAAAAAATCATTTTTGTAAAAAATTTGAAATTTTTTAAAATTTAAAACTCATTTTTCTCGAAACTAAGCGTCCTAGAGCAAAAAGGACGATAATCTGTGACTCAGAAAGAAAATATAAAAAATCAAATTTTTGTAAAAATTTGAAATTTTTTAAAATTTAAAACTCATTTTTCTCGGAAACTAAGCGTCCTAGAGCAAAAAGGACGATAATCTGTGACTCAGAAAGAAAATATAAAAAATCAAATTTTTGTAAAAATTTGAAATTTTTTAAAATTTAAAACTCATTTTTCTCGGAAACTAAGCGTCCTAGAGCAAAAAGGACGATAATCTGTGACTCAGAAAGAAAATAAAAAAAATCAAATTTTTTTAAAAAATTTGAAATTTTTTAAAATTTAAAACTCATTTTTCTCGGAAACTAAGCGTCCTAGAGCAAAAGGACGATAATCTGTGACTCAGAAGGAAAATATAAAAAATCAAATTTTTGTAAAAATTTTGAAATTTTTTAAAATTTAAAACTCATTTTTCTCGGAAACTAAGCGTCCTAGAGCAAAAAGGACGATAATCTGTGACTCAGAAAGAAAATATAAAAAAATCAAATTTTTGTAAAAATTTGAAATTTTTAAAATTTAAAACTCATTTTTCTCGAAACTAAGCGTCCTAGAGCAAAAAGGACGATAATCTGTGACTCAGAAAGAAAATATAAAAAAATCAAATTTTTGTAAAAATTTTGAAATTTTTTAAATTTAAAACTCATTTTTCTCGGAAACTAAGCGTCCTAGAGCAAAAAGGACGATAATCTGTGACTCAGAAAGAAAATATAAAAAATCAAATTTTTGTAAAAATTTTTAAATTTTTTTTTATTTAAAACTCATTTTTCTCGAAAACTAAGCGTCCTAGAGCAAAAAGGACGATAATCTGTGACTCAGAAAGAAAATATAAAAAAATCAAATTTTTGTAAAAATTTGAAATTTTTAAAATTTAAAACTCATTTTTCTCGGAAACTAAGCGTCCTAGAGCAAAAAGGACGATAATCTGTGACTCAGAAAGAAAATATAAAAAAATCAAATTTTTGTAAAAATTTGAAATTTTTTAAATTTAAAACTCATTTTTCTCGGAAACTAAGCGTCCTAGAGCAAAAAGGACGATAATCTGTGACTCAGAAAGAAAATATAAAAATCAAATTTTTGTAAAAAATTTGAAATTTTTTAAAATTTAAAACTCATTTTTCTCGGAAACTAAGCGTCCTAGAGCAAAAGGACGATAATCTGTGACTCAGAAAGAAAATATAAAAAATCAAATTTTTGTAAAAAATTTGAAATTTTTTAAAATTTAAAACTCATTTTTCTCGAAACTAAGCGTCCTAGAGCAAAAAGGACGATAATCTGTGACTCAGAAAGAAAATATAAAAAAAATCAAATTTTTGTAAAAAATTTTAAATTTTTTTAAATTTAAAACTCATTTTTCTCGGAAACTAAGCGTCCTAGAGCAAAAAGGACGGTAATCAGTGACTCATAAAGAAAATAAAAAAAAATCAAATTTTTGTAAAAAATTTTGAATTTTTTTAAAATTTAAAACTCATTTTTCTCGAAACTAAGCGTCCTAGAGCAAAAAGGACGATAATCTGTGACTCAGAAAGAAAATATAAAAAAATCAAATTTTTGTAAAAAAATTTGAAATTTTTTAAAATTTAAAACTCATTTTTCTCGGAAACTAAGCGTCCTAGAGCAAAAAGGACGATAATCTGTGACTCAGAAAGAAAATATAAAAAAATCAAATTTTTGTAAAAAATTTGAAATTTTTAAAATTTAAAACTCATTTTTCTCGGAAACTAAGCGTCCTAGAGCAAAAAGGACGATAATCTGTGACTCAGAAAGAAAATATAAAAAATCAAATTTTTGTAAAAAATTTGTAAAATTTTTAAAAATTTAAAACTCATTTTTCTCGAAACTAAGCGTCCTAGAGCAAAAAGACGATAATCTGTGACTCAGAAAGAAAATAAAATAAAAAAAAATCAAATTTTTGTAAAAAATTTAAATTTTTTAAAATTTAAAACTCATTTTTCTCGAAACTAAGCGTCCTAGAGCAAAAAAAAGGACGATAATCTGTGACTCAGAAAGAAAATATAAAAAATCAAATTTTTGTAAAAATTTGAAATTTTTTTTTAATTTTAAAACTCATTTTTTTTCGAAACTAAGCGTCCTAGAGCAAAAAGGACGATAATCTGTGACTCAGAAAGAAAATATAAAAAAAAATCAAATTTTTGTAAAAATTTGAAATTTTTTAAAATTTAAAACTCATTTTTCTCGGAAACTAAGCGTCCTAGAGCAAAAAGGACGATAATCTGTGACTCAGAAAGAAAATATAAAAAATCAAATTTTTGTAAAAATTTGAAATTTTTTAAAATTTAAAACTCATTTTTCTCGAAAACTAAGCGTCCTAGAGCAAAAAGGACGATAATCTGTGACTCAGAAAGAAAAATATAAAAAAATCAAATTTTTGTAAAAATTTGAAATTTTTAAAATTTAAAACTCATTTTTCTCGAAACTAAGCGTCCTAGAGCAAAAAGGACGATAATCTGTGACTCAGAAGGAAAATATAAAAAAATCAAATTTTTGTAAAAATTTGAAATTTTTTAAAATTTAAAACTCATTTTTCTCGGAAACTAAGCGTCCTAGAGCAAAAAGGACGATAATCTGTGACTCAGAAAGAAAATATAAAAAAATCAAATTTTTTTAAAAAATTTGAAATTTTTAAAATTTAAAACTCATTTTTCTCGAAAAAAAAAGCGTCCTAGAGCAAAAGGACGATAATCTGTGACTCAGAAAAAAATATAAAAAAATCAAATTTTTTTTTAAAAAATTTGAAATTTTTTAAAATTTAAAACTCATTTTTCTCGAAACTAAGCGTCCTAGAGCAAAAAGGACGATAATCTGTGACTCAGAAAGAAAAAATAAAAAAATCAAATTTTTGTAAAAATTTGAAATTTTTTAAAATTTAAAACTCATTTTTCTCGGAAACTAAGCGTCCTAGAGCAAAAAGGACGATAATCTGTGACTCAGAAAGAAAATATAAAAAAATCAAATTTTTGTAAAAATTTGAAATTTTTTAAAATTTAAAACTCATTTTTCTCGAAACTAAGCGTCCTAGAGCAAAAAGGACGATAATCTGTGACTCAGAAAGAAAATATAAAAAATCAAATTTTTTAAAAAAATTTGAAATTTTTTAAAATTTAAAAACTCATTTTTCTCGGAAACTAAGCGTCCTAGAGCAAAAAGGACGATAATCTGTGACTCAGAAAGAAAATATAAAAAAAATCAAATTTTTGTAAAAAATTTAAAATTTTTTAAAATTTAAAACTCATTTTTCTCGGAAACTAAGCGTCCTAGAGCAAAAAGGACGATAATCTGTGACTCAGAAGGAAAATATAAAAAAATCAAATTTTTGTAAAAATTTGAAATTTTTTAAAATTTAAAACTCATTTTTCTCGAAAACTAAGCGTCCTAGAGCAAAAAGGACGATAATCTGTGACTCAGAAAAAAAATATAAAAATCAAATTTTTGTAAAAAATTTGAAATTTTTTAAATTTAAAACTCATTTTTCTCGGAAACTAAGCGTCCTAGAGCAAAAAGGACGATAATCTGTGACTCAGAAGGAAAATATAAAAAATCAAATTTTTGTAAAAATTTGAAATTTTTTAAAATTTAAAACTCATTTTTCTCGAAACTAAGCGTCCTAGAGCAAAAAGGACGATAATCTGTGACTCAGAAAGAAAATATAAAAAAATCAATTTTTTGTAAAAATTTGAAATTTTTTAAAATTTAAAACTCATTTTTCTCGAAAAACTAAGCGTCCTAGAGCAAAAGGACGATAATCTGTGACTCAGAAGAAAATATAAAAATCAAATTTTTTGTAAAAATTTTGAAATTTTTAAAATTTAAAACTCATTTTTCTCGAAACTAAGCGTCCTAGAAAAAGGACGATAATCTGTGACTCAAAGAAATATAAAAATCAAATTTTTTAAAAATTTAAAATTTTTAAAATTTAAAACTCATTTTTCTCGGAAACTAAGCGTCCTAGAGCAAAAAGGACGATAATCTGTGACTCAGAAAGAAAATATAAAAAATCAAATTTTTGTAAAAAATTTGAAATTTTTAAAAATTTAAAACTCATTTTTCTCGGAAACTAAGCGTCCTAGAGCAAAAAGGACGATAATCTGTGACTCAGAAGGAAAATATAAAAAATCAAATTTTTTGTAAAAAATTTGAAATTTTTTAAAATTTAAAACTCATTTTTCTCGAAAAACTAAGCGTCCTAGAGCAAAAAGGACGATAATCTGTGACTCAGAAGGAAAATATAAAAATCAAATTTTTGTAAAAAATTTGAAATTTTTTAAAATTTAAAACTCATTTTTCTCGGAAACTAAGCGTCCTAGAGCAAAAAGGACGATAATCTGTGACTCAGAAAGAAAATATAAAAAATCAAATTTTTGTAAAAATTTTAAATTTTTAAAATTTTAAACTCATTTTTCTCGAAACTAAGCGTCCTAGAGCAAAAAGGACGATAATCTGTGACTCAGAAAATAAAATATAAAAAAATCAAATTTTTGTAAAAAATTTTTAATTTTTTTAAAATTTAAAACTCATTTTTCTCTGAAACTAAGCGTCCTAGAGCAAAAAGGACGATAATCTGTGACTCAGAAGAAAAATAAAAAAATCAATTTTTTAAAAAATTTGAAATTTTTTAAATTTAAAAAAACTCATTTTTCTCGGAAACTAAGCGTCCTAGAGCAAAAAGGACGATAATCTGTGACTCAGAAAGAAAATATAAAAATCAAATTTTTGTAAAAATTTGAAATTTTTAAAATTTAAAACTCATTTTTCTCGGAAACTAAGCGTCCTAGAGCAAAAAGGACGATAATCTGTGACTCAGAAAGAAAATATAAAAATCAAATTTTTGTAAAAATTTGAAATTTTTAAAATTTTAAAACTCATTTTTCTCGAAACTAAGCGTCCTAGAGCAAAAAGGACGATAATCTGTGACTCAGAAAAAAAATATAAAAAAAATCAAATTTTTAAAAAATTTGAAATTTTTAAAATTTAAAACTCATTTTTCTCGAAACTAAGCGTCCTAGAGCAAAAAGGACGATAATTCAGTGACTCAGAAGAAAAATATAAAAAAAAATCAAATTTTTGTAAAAAATTTGAAATTTTTAAAATTTAAAACTCATTTTTCTCGGAAACTAAGCGTCCTAGAGCAAAAAGGACGATAATCTGTGACTCAGAAAGAAAATATAAAAAAAAATCAAATTTTTGTAAAAATTTGAAATTTTTTAAAATTTAAAACTCATTTTTCTCGGAAACTAAGCGTCCTAGAGCAAAAAGGACGATAATCTGTGACTCAGAAGGAAAATATAAAAAAATCAAATTTTTGTAAAAATTTTGAAATTTTTTAAAATTTAAAACTCATTTTTCTCGGAAACTAAGCGTCCTAGAGCAAAAAGGACGATAATCTGTGACTCAGAAGGAAAATATAAAAAAAAAAATCAAATTTTTGTAAAAATTTGAAATTTTTAAAATTTAAAAACTCATTTTTCTCGGAAACTAAGCGTCCTAGAGCAAAAAGGACGATAATCTGTGACTCAGAAAGAAAATATAAAAAATCAAATTTTTGTAAAAAATTTGAAATTTTTTAAAATTTAAAACTCATTTTTCTCGGAAACTAAGCGTCCTAGAGCAAAAAGGACGATAATCTGTGACTCAGAAAGAAAATATAAAAAAATCAAATTTTTGTAAAAATTTGAAATTTTTAAAATTTAAAACTCATTTTTCTCGGAAACTAAGCGTCCTAGAGCAAAAAGGACGATAATCTGTGACTCAGAAAGAAAATATAAAAAATCAAATTTTTGTAAAAAATTTTAAAATTTTAAACTCATTTTTCTCGGAAACTAAGCGTCCTAGAGCGAAAAGGACGATAATCTGTGACTCAGAAGGAAAATATAAAAATCAAATTTTTGTAAAAAATTTTTTTTAAAATTTAAAACTCATTTTTCTCGAAAACTAAGCGTCCTAGAAGCAAAAAGGACGATAATCTGTGACTCAGAAAAAAATAAAAAAATCAAATTTTTGTAAAAAATTTGAAATTTTTTAAAATTTAAAACTCATTTTTCTCGAAAACTAAGCGTCCTAGAGCAAAAAGACGATAATCTGTGACTCAGAAGGAAAATATAAAAATCAAATTTTTGTAAAAATTTGAAATTTTTAAAATTTAAAACTCATTTTTCTCGAAACTAAGCGTCCTAGAGCAAAAAGGACGATAATCTGTGACTCAGAAAGAAAATATAAAAAATCAAATTTTTGTAAAAATTTGAAATTTTTAAAAAATTAAAACTCATTTTTCTCGAAACTAAGCGTCCTAGAGCAAAAAGGACGATAATCTGTGACTCAGAAAGAAAATATAAAAAATCAAATTTTTGTAAAAAATTTGAAATTTTTTAAAATTTAAAACTCATTTTTCTCGGAAACTAAGCGTCCTAGAGCAAAAAGGACGATAATCTGTGACTCAGAAAGAAAATATAAAAAATCAAATTTTTGTAAAAATTTGAAATTTTTAAAATTTAAAAACTCATTTTTCTCGAAACTAAGCGTCCTAGAGCAAAAGGACGATAATCTGTGACTCAGAAGGAAAATATAAAAAAATCAAATTTTTGTAAAAATTTGAAATTTTTAAAATTTAAAACTCATTTTTCTCGAAAACTAAGCGTCCTAGAGCAAAAAGGACGATAATCTGTGACTCAGAAGGAAAATATAAAAAATCAAATTTTTGTAAAAATTTGAAATTTTTTAAAATTAAAAACTCATTTTTCTCGGAAACTAAGCGTCCTAGAGCAAAAAGGACGATAATCTGTGACTCAGAAAGAAAATATAAAAAAATCAAATTTTTGTAAAATTTGTTTTTAAATTTAAAATTTTTAAAATTTAAAACTCATTTTTCTCGGAAACTAAGCGTCCTAGAGCAAAAAGGACGATAATCTGTGACTCAGAAGGAAAATATAAAAAATAAAAAATTTTTTTGTAAAAATTTGAAATTTTTAAAATTTAAAACTCATTTTTCTCGGAAACTAAGCGTCCTAGAGCAAAAAGGACGATAATCTGTGACTCAGAAAGAAAATATAAAAAATCAAATTTTTGTAAAAATTTGAAATTTTTTAAAATTTAAAACTCATTTTTCTCGAAACTAAGCGTCCTAGAGCAAAAAGGACGATAATCTGTGACTCAGAAAAAAATATAAAAAAATCAAATTTTTGTAAAAAAAAATTTGAAAATTTTAAAATTTAAAACTCATTTTTCTCGGAACTAAGCGTCCTAGAGCAAAAAGGACGATAATCTGTGACTCAGAAAGAAAATATAAAAAAATCAAATTTGTAAAAATTTGAAATTTTTTAAAATTTAAAACTCATTTTTCTCGAAACTAAGCGTCCTAGAGCAAAAAGGACGATAATCTGTGACTCAGAAAAAAAATATAAAAATCAAATTTTTGTAAAAATTTGAAATTTTTAAAATTTAAAACTCATTTTTCTCGGAAACTAAGCGTCCTAGAGCAAAAAGGACGATAATCTGTGACTCAGAAGGAAAATATAAAAAAATCAAATTTTTGTAAAAATTTGAAATTTTTAAAATTTAAAACTCATTTTTCTCGAAACTAAGCGTCCTAGAGCAAAAGGACGATAATCTGTGACTCAGAAAGAAAATATAAAAAATCAAATTTTTGTAAAAATTTTGAAATTTTTTAAAATTTAAAACTCATTTTTCTCGAAACTAAGCGTCCTAGAGCAAAAAGGACGATAATCTGTGACTCAGAAAGAAAATATAAAAAAATCAAATTTTGTAAAAATTTGAAATTTTTTAAAATTTAAAACTCATTTTTCTCGGAAACTAAGCGTCCTAGAGCAAAAAGGACGATAATCTGTGACTCAGAAAGAAAATATAAAAAATCAAATTTTTGTAAAAAATTTGAAATTTTTAAAATTTAAAACTCATTTTTCTCGGAAACTAAGCGTCCTAGAGCAAAAAGGACGATAATCTGTGACTCAGAAAGAAAATATAAAAATCAAATTTTTGTAAAAAATTTTAAAATTTTTAAAATTTAAAACTCATTTTTCTCGGAAACTAAGCGTCCTAGAGCAAAAAGGACGATAATCTGTGACTCAGAAAAAAATATAAAAAAATCAAATTTTTGTAAAAAATTTGAAATTTTTTAAAATTTAAAACTCATTTTTCTCGGAAACTAAGCGTCCTAGAGCAAAAAGGACGATAATCTGTGACTCAGAAAGAAAAAAATAAAAAAATCAAATTTTTGTAAAAAAATTGAAATTTTTAAAATTTAAAACTCATTTTTCTCGGAAACTAAGCGTCCTAGAGCAAAAAGGACGATAATCTGTGACTCAGAAAGAAAATATAAAAAAATCAAATTTTTGTAAAAATTTAAAATTTTTAAAATTTAAAACTCATTTTTCTCGAAACTAAGCGTCCTAGAGCAAAAAGGACGATAATCTGTGACTCAGAAGGAAAATATAAAAAATCAAATTTTTGTAAAAAAATTGAAATTTTTAAAATTTAAAACTCATTTTTCTCGGAAACTAAGCGTCCTAGAGCAAAAAGGACGATAATTTGTGACTCAGATGAAAAAAATATAAAAATCAAATTTTTGTAAAAATTTGAAATTTTTAAAATTAAAAACTCATTTTTCTCGGAAACTAAGCGTCCTAGAGCAAAAAGGACGATAATCTGTGACTCAGAAGGAAAATATAAAAAAATCAAATTTTTGTAAAAATTTGAAATTTTTAAAATTTAAAACTCATTTTTCTCGGAAACTAAGCGTCCTAGAGTAAAAAGGACGATAATCTGTGACTCAGAAAGAAAATATAAAAATTAAAGTTTTGGGAAAAATTTGAAATTTTTAAAATTTAAAACTCATTTTTCTCGAAACTAAGCGTCCTAGAGCAAAAAGGACGATAATCTGTGACTGAGAAAGAAAACATAAAAAAACAAATTTTTGTAAAAATTTTGAAATTTTTTAAAATGAAAAACTCATTTTTCACGGAATCTCTCTTAGTTGAACAGTTGAGGAAAGCTGTGTTTGATCTTCAATCTGAAAATGAAATATTAAAAACTGTGCGAGATGGTGCAGTGCAAGAACAGTCTCATGAGGGTGAAAGTATATTACAGCCCGAGACAAAATATCATACAGATGAAGAGGAATTGGCTCAGGAGACTGATTGGATCCTTAAAAAAGAAGGCCAAATAAAAGAGGAAAGCGGAAACATCTCCGGAACTATCAAAAAATACCGATAAGAACACCTTGAATAATGTCAATCAACTAAAATTATCAGAAAGATCAGATATCCCAAAAGAGAAACAACCTCCTCCAATAAACATTACTGGTATTGCGGAGTATGCTACTTTACAGACCTTGTTACAGTCTGTTCCTGTTATAAAGTACAAAATTACTGCCTATAATAATAATGTTTGGAAAATAAACACTCTAGATGCTGACACTTACAGAACAGTGGTTCACAAATTGAATGAGAGTAAAGTGCAATGGTACACTTACGAAAACAAAATGAAAGACCCATTAAGGTAATGGCAAGGGGTCTACATGGAACATGTACTAAAGAGGACATACTAGACGACCTGCAGCAAAAGGTCTAAAGATACAGGATGCTGTCAACATAATAAAAAAGGAAAGAATAGAGAACAACCAAGGCGACAGTGTAGTTCACAGAAAAAACCTTCCACTATTTATGCTAACCTTTGACAACAAAGAAAATGTTGCAAATATTTACAATATTAAAACAATTTTAAATATTGTCGTCAAGATAGAACCACTAAGACGAAATTCTACACTTATACCCCAGTGTAAGCGTTGTCAGGGCTATAACCATACACAAGGCTACTGTAGAAAAGATCCTAGATGTGTTAAGTGTGGAGGAAAACATATGACAAATGCCTGCACATTGAATAGGACGAGTAAGCCAAGGTGCGTAAACTGCAACGGAGAACATCCGGCGAACTATCGAGGATGTGAGGTGGCTAAAGCATTACAAATGAGAAGAAACAACGCCGAAAAGTTTCAAAACAAAGCGAGAAGTACTAGGTTGGATAAAAATAACGTCGGTAATCTACAGCATGCGGTAGCTGGATATGGCAATGAGCAAAGTAAAGAAAAGAAAACTTATGCGCAAATTATACACAGTGATAATGATAACAAGTCGTCAATGAAAACCATCTTAGAACTACTGAATGAGCAAAAGCATACTAATAAGTTGCTCTTCGATAGACTTGATAAACTAGAAAATAATCTCAAGAACAAAAATAACAATGGGAAACGGAAAAAATGAACTTCAAGCTACACCGTAAACAATGATCAAAATGTTAAAAATAGTCACTTGGAATTCTAACGGTCTTCTCCAGCATAAGCTGGACTTGGAACCTTTTCTGATTAGTGAACAAATAGATATCTGTTTAATTTCAGAGACACACTTTACAAAACATTCATATCTCAAAATTAATGGTTACAGTGTATATCATGTAAATCATCCTGCTGATAAGGCAAGGGGTGGTTCTGCTGTAATTGTTAAAAATAGTATCAAGCACTATGAAGAAACTAAAGTACAACTTGAAACGATGCAAGTAACAACCATTAAAGTTCATACTAAAAACAACAATTTTAATATATCAGCCATATACTGTCCACCAAGACATAATCTAAAGAAGATAGACTACATACATCTTTTTAACATATTAGGCAATCATTTCATTCTTGGAGGTGACTTCAATGCAAAAATACCTTTTTGGGGATCACGTCTTACTACTGCTAAAGGCAAAGAGTTGTATGAGGCAGGAAAGGAGTTTAAATGTGACTTCCACTCAACTGGTAAACCAACATATTGGCCATCAGATCCAAGAAAGATACCGGACTTAATTGACTTTTTCGTGGTAAGGGGTGTATCTTGTAACTATATCAATCTCAGTGAAAGTTTTGATTTGGGCTCCGATCATTCTCCGGTAATCTTAACAATAAGTCAGAACATAATACAAAGAGAGAAGACCTCCTAGATTATCCAGCAATAGAACCAACTGGATTGGCGTTAGAGAAGAGCTGGACGAGATTATTAACCTACATGTCTCACTTAAAACACCTATGCAGCTCGAGGAAGAAGTTGATGTGTTTATTAATAACATACAGCAAGCAGTATGGAACAATACACCTCAGATAATTAAAAGATATAGTAATAACATTACTTACCTGCCTGAAGTTTTTGATTTAATTAATGAAAAAAGAAAAATGCGCAAAAATGGCAGCAAGTTCGAGCTCCTAAATTTAAATCTGAATTAAATCGACTCAGCACTAGACTCACAAAGTTACTAAAAACTATTAAAAATGAATCTGTTGCTAAATATCTGAAAAAGTCTTGCGGCAGATAGAGACAACGGAGTCAAGATATGGAAGGCTACAAGATTCATTAAAATGCCAAAAGTTCAAATGCCACCAGTTAGAAAAAATGACAATACATGGGCTAAGAGTGATAGAGAAAAGCAGATTTGTTTGCTGAACTCCTAGCTGAGACTTTCAAACCTTTTCCTAGACAGTCAGGCGATGAAAATACTATAGAATCAAATGATCCTGTAGCAAATAAAAATAAGGACGAATACGAAATTCATAACGTATCACATAAAGAACTTATTAATGAAATCAAAACTCTTAAGGGTAAAAAGCCCCAGGTTACGATCTTATCACAGCTGAGGTTCTAAAGGAATTGCCAAATAATGCTATAAAAAACTTCTTCACTTAGTGAACGCTGCTTTCAGATTAAAGTACGTCCCAAGACAATGGAAGATTGCCGAGGTGATCATGATTCTTAAACCAGGAAAAGATCCTAATGACAAAACTTCGTACCGACCTTTTCACTACTAACAACAATGTCAAAGATTTTTGAGAAACTGCTTTAAAAACGTCTTAAACCAGTCATTGTGGAAAGAAAACTGACTCCTGATCATCAGTTTGGCTTCAGAGACAGGCATTCTACAATTGATCAAGTACACCGAGTTGTACATGTAATAGAAAAGTCCTGGAAGAACGCAAAATATGTTCGAGTATATTTCTAGACGTTGCCAAAGCATATGACAAGGTCTGGCACGAAGGATTAATCTTCAAACTTCAGCGTGATCTTCCGGAACAATTTCATCACATTCTGGAATTTTACCTGTCAGAGAGATTTTCAGAGTTAAACATAATGGAGAGTATTCTGAGTTGAGGAGTGTATCAGCAGGAGTACCTCAAGGGAGTGTCCTTGGGCCCGTACTTTACTTGTTATACACTAGAGACATTCCCCAAGAAGTTGATACAATCACAGCAACCTTTGCAGATGACACAACAATTTTGGCGACAGGAAATACTGTGGAAGAGGCATCGAATAAACTTCAAAGAGCAGTTGATAGAGTTTGCATTTGGATGAAGAAATGGAGATTAAAACTAAATGAATCCAAATCAACCTATGTCAACTTTACAAATAGAAAAATCAACCCAATTCCACTTATAATTAATAACCATGTAGTAACTCCAGAAAATTCTGCTAAATACTTGGGGATGACACTGGATGCAAAGCTCCACTGGAAAGAACATGTCAAAAGAAAAAGGTTGAATTAAACATGCAATTTAGGAAAATTAACTGGTTGATAGGGAGAAACTCAGATTTAGACCTACAAAATAAACTGCTTCTATACAAGCAAATACTGAAGCCGGTGTGGACCTATGGAATCCAGCTGTGGGGCTGCACAAAAATACAAACGTAAAAGTAATTCAAACGTTCCAGAATAAAGTCCTGCGAAGTATTGTAAGGGCTCCGTGGTTCGTTCGCAATGACAGTCTTCATAGGGACCTTAGGATGAAAACTGTCTCAGAAGAAATCAAAAGATTTGCAGAGAAACACAAGCAAAGACTTATACATCACGATAACAAGGAAATAGCTTGCTTATTAGACAACTCTGGCGAGATCCGTCGCTTGAAAAGGACGAAACCTTTGGAACTTTGCAGTGAGAGTGTATAACTAATCACACATGAACAGAGTGTGTGTTCATCAGGAGTCCATCAGTGGGTGTTACTTCAACAAACAGTGACATTACTATTAAATGTATATTGCTGGATAGGCTTAATTGCCTAGTTGTAATTATGTTAAATAAATAAATAAAAAAAAAAAAAATTTCACGGAAACTAAGCGTCCTAGGGCAAAAAGGACGATAATCTGTGACTCAGAAGGAAAATATAAAAATCAAATTTTTGTAAAAAAATTGAAATTTTTAAAATTTAAAACTCATTTTCTCGAAACTAAGCGTCCTAGAGCAAAAAGGACGATAATCTGTGACTCAGAAGGAAAATATAAAATCGAATTTTTGTAAAAAATCTAATTTTTAAATTTAAAACTCATTTTCTCGGAAACTAAGCGTCCTAGAGCAAAAAGGAGGATAATTTGTGTCTCAGATGAAAAATATAAAAATCAAATTTTTGTAAAAATTTAAAATTTTTAAAATTAAAAACTCATTTTCTCGGAAACTAAGCGTCCTAGAGCAAAAAGGACGATAATCTGTGACTCAGAAGGAAAATATAAAAAAATCAAATTTTTGTAAAAAAATCTAAATTTTTAAAATTAAAAACTCATTTTTCTCGGAAACTAAGCGTCCTAGAGCAAAAAGGAGGATAATTTGTGTCTCAGATGAAAAATATAAAAATCAAATTTTTGTAAAAATTTGAAATTTTTAAAATTTAAAACTAATTTTTTCAGAAACTAAGCGTCCTAGAGCAAAAAGGACGATAATATGTGACTCAGAAAGAAAATATAAAAAAATCAAATTTTTGTAAAAATTTTTTTAATTTAAAACTCATTTTTCTCGGAAACTAAGCGTCCTACAGCAAAAAGGACGATAAACTGTGACTCAGGAAGAATATATAAAAAAATCAAATTTTTAAAATTAAAAACTCATTTTTCTCGGAAACTAAGCGTCCTAGAGCAAAAGGACGGTAATCTGTGACTCATAAAGAAAATATAAAAAAATCAAATTTTTGTAAAATTTTTTTCATAATTTAAAACTCATTTTTCGGAAACTAAGCGTCCTAGAGCAAAAAGGACGATAATCTGTGACTCAGAAGGAAAATATAAAAAAATCAAATTTTTGTAAAAATTTGAAATTTTTTAAAATTTAAAACTCATTTTTCTCGGAAACTAAGCGTCCTAGAGCGAAAAGGACGGTAATCTGTGACTCATAAAGAAAATATAAAAAAATCAAATTTTTGTAAAAATTTTAAAATTTTTTAAAATTTAAAACTCATTTATCTCGGAAAATAAGCCTCCTAGAGCAAAAAGGACGATAATCTGTGACTCAGATGAAAAATATAAAAAAATCAAATTTTTGTAAAAAATTTGAAATTTTTAAATTTTAAAACTTATTTTTCTCGGAAACTAAGCGTCCTAGAGTAAAAAGGACGATAATCTGTGACTCAGAAAGAAAATATAAAAAAATCAAATTTTTGTAAAAAAATTGAAATTTTTAAAAATTAAAAACTCATTTTTCTCTGAAACTAAGCGTCCTAGAGGAAAAAGGAGGATAATTTGTGTCTCAAATGAAAAATATAAAAAAATCAAATTTTTGTAAAAAATTTAAAATTTTTTAAAATTTAAAACTCATTTTTCTCGGAGACTAAGCGTCCTAGAGCAGAAAGGACGATAATCTGTGACTCAGAAAGAAAATATAAAAAAATCAAATTTTTGTAAAAAATTTGAAATTTTTTAAAATTTAAAACTCATTTTTCTCGGAAACTAAGCGTCCTAGAGCAAAAAGGACGATAATCTGTGACTCAGAAGGAAAATATAAAAAAATCAAATTTTTGTAAAAAATCTAAATTTTTTAAAATTAAAAACTCATTTTTCTCGGAAACTAAGCGTCCTACAGCAAAAAGGACGATAATCTGTGACTCAGAAGGAAAATATAAAAAAATCAAATTTTTTTAAAAAATGTGAAATTTTTTAAAATTTAAAACTCATTTTTCTCGGAAACTAAGCGTCCTAGAGCAAAAAGGACGGTAATCTGTGACTCATAAAAAAATAAAAAAAATCAAATTTTTGTAATAAATTTGAAATTTTTTAAAATTTAAAACTCATTTTTCTCGGAAACTAAGCGTCCTAGAGCAGAAAGGACGATAATCTGTGACTCAGAAAGAAATTATTAAAAATTAAATTTTTGTGAAAAATTGAAATTTTTTAAAACTTAAAACTCATTTTTCTCGGAAACTAAGCGTCCTAGAGCAAAAAGGACGATAATCTGTGACTCAGAAGGAAAATGTAAAAAAATCAAATTTTTGTAAAAAATTTAAAATTTTTTATATTTAAAACTCATTTCTCTCGGAAACTAAGCGTCCTAGAGCAAAAGGACGATAATCTGTGACTCAGAAAAAAATATAAAAAAATCAAATTTTTTCTGATTAACAGATTATTGTCCTTTTGCTCTAGGACGCTTAGTTTCTGAGAAAATGAGATTCAAATTTTAAAAATTTAAAATTTTAAAATTTCAAATTTTTACAAAATTTGATTTTTATATTTTCTTTTGAGTTACTGATTATCGTCCTTTTGCTCTAGAACGCTTAGTTTCCGAGAAAAAAGAGTTTTAAATTTTAAAGGCTGTGTGAAAAGTTATTTTAAATTTCAAAGGTATTCAAGGAAAATTTTTGTCATAAATCTGGTTAAATATCGGACTTGCTCCTAATAGGTTAAACGATTTTCATAAAATATTGTGAAAGTGTATTCATAAGTAGTTTAAATTATAATCATGGTTTAACAAAACCAATTTTATAAAATTTTTAAAATATTTAAATTCCAAATAAAACTGAAAAGTCAGCCTTTCTCAAACTCAGTTAGTAAGATTTTGTTTTAAATTTTATCAAATATATATATACGTATTTGCTATTTACCTACTGACAATTATCGCTAAAGCTAGTTTTGCTGTTGATATTGCTGCCGGAGGAAATATTGGCGAGACTAGCAATAAACTGCAAACACGGGGACAAACAAGTAGCGCATCAGGCTAAATGAAATTAATTGAAAACATGTTAGATTTACAATTCAAAAACTTTACATACATTTACGAATGAAACCACATGCAAATACGGCAAAATATCTGGGGATGACACTGGAAGGAGTACATCAAGAAAAGAAGGACGAACACGTCATCAAATTGAGAAAGATGCAGTGGTTGTTGGGTCGACATTCGCTACTGACTATTACAACAAGCTGA
This sequence comes from Callitettix versicolor, assembly GCA_022606455.1. Classification (NCBI taxonomy): domain Eukaryota; kingdom Metazoa; phylum Arthropoda; class Insecta; order Hemiptera; family Cercopidae; genus Callitettix; species Callitettix versicolor. The sequence continues at coordinate 10,752 of JAJIZJ010000664.1, read as the reverse complement.
TGTTATGTAAACAGATATTGATACCTGTATGGACGTATGGTACACAACTTCTGGAGCTGTACCAAGAAGACAAATACCAAAATAATTCAGATTTCCAAGATAAGTTGCTGCATAGTATTACTAACGCTCTGTGGTACATTCAAAATGACCATCGGGATTTGGAGATGCCCAGAGTTGCGGAAGAAATAAGGAAAGGGTAAAAGCGCAGTGTAGGCTATTTTCAATTTCCGGTAATTGTTTTCAACAAAACTATTTATTACATGCCTAAAGTGATAATCCACAATATAAAAGTGCAGAAGGTTGGAAGGAAGTACGTAAAATTGAAAGTAAGAATCACCCGCATAACCTCAAAATTGTAGGTAATGCGTTTTGGTCGCTAAGACAATAAAAACGTTAATTTAAAAAAATAATACTCAAGAACCTAACTGATACGGTTGTTGGGTGAAAAAATCTATTTAATTAAACGGACGCCATTTTAACAGCGTTTTCACCGAAGTTCGAACAAAGTAGCCTAATACGTATTAATTCCTGTTAGAATGTGATAACGCGCATGTGCAATAAGTCGGTGTAGGAAATCTAGTATGTTTCATGCAATGTAAACAGCAATAACGTCACAAAATTGTTTCATAAACAGCATTCTTTAAAAATATTTCAAATAAAAAAGTTTTAAAGTGCAAGTATTGTTTTGTGTTAAGTTTATACAATGTTAACAGTCTGCAACGAGTTGGATTCGGGATTTTTAAAAAATTGAATCAACAAGAACGATAAATGATTATGGACAAATAATTAAATAGAAATTTAACGATTACAAACAAATAACAAAAACATAACTAAATTTCAGGATAGGAGATTGAACTTTGTAAAACAGATGCAGAAAATAGTAGCAAGCACAGAATCATGTAACGTAATTCAAAAATGCTCTTATAGTATTTTTTTAACGTAACTTTGCAATTAAGTAGAATAAACAAATGAATATTAAAATGCCGTTTTACTTCATTATGAAAAAAGGAAATCCTAGTTTTTCTGCACAAAAGTAGTGTTTTTTAAACTTTAATTAATAGGTAAACAACAACAACTTTAAGAAAATGGCAATATGTTTTTCTGTAACAATTTAATATGTTATTGAAAGCCATATTTATCAATTTGTTTTGCTTAAATTTTTCTGTAGAATAATACAATTAACTTTCCTACGTAATATTATCTGCAATTATGACGCACTTGTTGGTCAGTGCTGCACTCTGGCAGCCAATGTTTCGTTGCACTATGGCAGCTTCGTTGATCTAATACAAAACAGTTAAAGGAAGTAAAACTGCTTTTAGTTTTACTTTTCAAATTATTTTACGTATAGTGTAAACGGAATCATTCAAAGTTAAATGTATTGAGGTATTTAAAACCTTGAGAAATTCCGTACGTTTTTAAAAAAATAATCGCAACTGTCTCACTAACGTGACAGAAGCGAATTTCCAAAAGTACTTTCTGTATTTTGTACCTTTTAAAATTCTGATTTCACCATCACAATCAGCAATAAAATCCGCATAAACCAATATTTTTAACTTTCAAATTACAATGAAAATATAAAAAAATGACACGTATTTTCAAAATTGGAATTAAAAAAATAAGACGAAAAAAATTATGAATTTTGAAGGATAGAAATGGCCGTCATTTTTAAACTGTTTAATGCATTTCGTTGGGTAAAAACTCATCGAAAAGGTTACCATAATAGATTTTGTGATAAATGTGAATCAAATAGAACCAAAAATGTGGAAGAACCAATACGAATATCCCAACTGATACAAATGTCTGTCTTTAGCCTTATGTATTGTCATAGCAAACGCTGGCCTAACGGGAAATTGATGTCTTTGTATTGTGCATTCAAGGATACTTTTGTTTGAATCTAATGTGGTTCTAGGAATATGAACTTCTCTACCTGAAAACCGGCAATGTGTATAGATTTATACACTCCATATAAATTTAGGGCTAGAAATTTGCCGTATTTAGGTTTTTACGGGCATGAGACCTAGCGCGATCGAATCTGCACTCTTCAAAACCCTTATGTACGAAGTTTTGTGAAATTCGTTAGAGCCGTTTTCGAGATACGCTGAATATACAAACATACAAACAGAAATTGCGCGTTTAATATTATAGAATATATTTTGATATTGTATTGTTTTATTACATAAAATATTACTTTGAAATAATCAGGAGTTTGGTGAATTAGATGATCATGCAACACATGCCCAATATAGCCACATTTTGAAGCACCTTCCGACCATGAAAAGCATTTTGCATTCAGATCTTAAGTTCTCAAGGTTTCTTGTGAATCACCATTGAAAATATGAGCTATTGCAGTGACCATCATAGTAAGACCCAGAACCGTAACCTGTAAGTGAGCATTGATCATTTATTGTTTGTATATATATATATATATATATATATATATATATATATATATATATATGTGTGTGTGTGTGTGTGTGTGTGTGTGTGTGTGTGTGTGTGTGTGTGTGTTGTGTGTGTGTGTGTGTGTGTGTGCGCGTGCGTAAGAGGAATATATGAAGTAACAAAGTTTTGAACTTTTCCCTCTTGTGTTTTGACAAATGTTTAAAACAGTCAAAAACACAATTCAGCAAAAAAACATATCAATCGGATTTGCCGTTTTTGAGTGAAACTTTGCAATTCAAATCTTAAGTTATATAGCCTACAGCATTCATTTGCACTTACAGGGTATCATCCTTCAAACATTCGCTTTTCCGTCAAAGGCTTATAAGCTGTTCCACGAAGGAAATGATTGGTTCAGTAAATCCCTTTACACAACTCTGAATCTTTACGTTATGAAAACGTATTTCTTTTAAAAATATAATGTATTTTTGGGTTAGATATTGCATTTTGATCAATTTCGTTTACATTTAAAATATATTTCAGAGAGTAACATTATATTCATAAATTATCCATCGGTAAAAGTTTCAAATTTAAATAAAACTGAATTCATATTTTATAAAAATGAAACAATACTTTCATTGTTAATGTAATGCAAATATTTAACTTGTCTATTTACCAAAAATATTACAGGAAATGTATTTATGAATGATCAAAATTGTATTTAATGTAATATTATTTTCGAATATCAGTTGGAACGTTAAGATTCACACTAATTTTTTTACCTGTAGAATATATTATACCAGGGGGCCCTGAGTATAATAAAAGTTTTAAGTAAACACAGCATTTTGAATATGAGTAATTGTTAGGTTGTAATTGTTAGGGGCTGTAGTTGGAAGGAAGAGAAAGTGTGTTTAAAAATATATCGAAAAGCGATCGACAATAGATAAATGCACGATGGAAGAAGAAATCACAATTTTATTTGTGTAAAAACAGTTTCCAAAACATGTGCTTGTTATTCTAAATGCTTGTCCCGGTTTGTAGGACGAGCAGGGGGTTGTATGGACTGTCAGTAGGGCAACATAACCTATAAGTTTAATTACTTTTAAGTAAATATTGAAACTGTTATAAATGTTATGCATAAAAGTGGGATTGTCTATTCGTGATTAATAAGTTAGTTTTGTAAAATAGACAAAGTATTATCTGATTTGTGTTTTATCTGACATGCGCATTTAAATGCCGTTTTGCCTATAATAGTTATAAAGTGTCATTTATGGTAAATTTTCCACAAACAGTAAGTTTTAGCACAAAATCATTTCGCATTGTCAGATGGTGGTTAAAAATTCTTTATAAAGAAACCTCATTTATACCTGTACGAATAGTATGTGCTGAGAAAAAGAGATGTTGAGTCGAGAAATAATATATATGATAAAACAAGAACCTTTCAAAATGTCCTAAAGGTTAGCATTCTAGTACATTTCGTAAAGTTTATGTAAAACTTATTTTTCGACAGACGACATGATGTTTGTGTATCAGTAAGAAATAAAAGTTATGCTCAAAGTTTTGACAGAAATTATGCCGAAGTTTTGTGTTGGGAGAGAGCCCGGGGTTATATTGGAAAAGTTCATGTGTAATATTTCAAGCAACACCTGGTCCCTTTGTATATAATACCATTTCTGTGTCAGGTTATGTTAGGGAAACAAGAAACAGATTAATTTTACTTGTTCTACGCAAATGTTCAAGGGAGATTAAAATAAAAGTTCCATGACTTTAATATTTAACATAAAGATTTACTTTTGTCTTGAAGCTATTTACTTATTAGTGCAAATTGCTGTATGATAACCGTATTAGTCATCCACATAATTTCTGTGTTAGGACTGCGAATAAATTAAAATATAAAATATGTATTGACCTTGACTTTCAAAAAATAATTTTTAAAAATCAAATGCTTTTTGTTTAGTTCTTTGTTGTTGGGGACAAAGAGTAACTTTTATTCCATATAGATATAATTTTGACAGCCAAGGATGCATGGCTGGCTGGATGGATGGATAGATGGATGAATGGATACATGGATGGACGGATGGATAGATGGATGGATGGATGGTTGGATTGATGGATTGACGGATGGATGGATGGGATGGATGGGATGGATGGGATGGATGCGATGGATGGGATGGATGGATGGATTGACGGATGGATGGATGGATGCTGGATGGACGGATGGACGGATGGACGGATGGATGGATGGATGGATGGATGGATGAATGGATGATGGATGGATAGATGGACGGATGGATAGATGGATAGATGTGGATGGATGGATGGATGGATGGAGGGCTGGACGGATGGGATAAATGGGGTGGATGGGATGGATGGATGATGGATGGGATGGATTGATGGATGGATGGATGGGATGGATGGGATGGATGGATGGATTGATGGATGGGATGGATGGGGTGGATGGATGAATGGTGGATGGACGCATGGACGGATGGATGGATGGATCAATGGACTAATCAATGGATGTATGGCTGGCTGGATGTATGGATCGATGGATTAATGGATAGACGGATTAATGGATAGATGGGATGGATGGGATGGATGGGATGGATGGGATGGATTTATGGATGGATGGGATGGATGGATCAATGGACTAATCAATGGATGTATGACTGGCTGGATGCGTGGATAGATGGATTGATGGATGGACGGATGGATAGATGAATGGATGGACGGATGGGTAGATGGATGGATGGATGGATGGACGGATAGATGGGATGGTGGATGGACGGATGGATTGATGGATGGATGGATGAATGGATGAATGGATGGATGGATGGATAGATGGACGGATGGATAGATAGGTGGATGCATGGATGGATGGATGGATGGACGGATGGGATAAATGGGATGGATGGGATGGATGAAATGGGATGGATGGATGGATGGATGGATGGATGGGGGATGGATGGATGGATGGATGGATGGATGGATGGGTGGATGGATGGATGGATGGGATGGATGGATGGATGGGGTGGATGGATGGGATGGATGAATGGGTTGGATGGGATGGATGGATGAATGGTGGATGGACGGATGGACGGATGGATCAATGGACTAATCAATGGATGGATGGCTATCTGGCTGGATGGATAGATGGATTGATGTTTGGACGGATGGATGGATGGATGGGATGAATGGGATGGGTGGGATCGATGGGATGGATGGGGTGGATTAATGGATGGATGGGATTAATGGATCAATGGACTAATCAATGGATGTATGACTGGCTGGATGCATGGATAGATGGATTGATGGATGGATGGATGGACGGATGGATAGATGGATGGATGGACGGATGGATAGATGGATGGATGAATGGATAGATGGATGTACGGATGGATGGATGGGATGGATGGGATGGATGGGATGAATGGATGGATGGATAGATGGATGGATTGATGGATGGTGGATGGATGGATGGACGGATTGATAGATGGGTGGATGGGTGGATGGATGGATGAATGGATGAATGGACGGATGGGATAAATGGGATGGATGGACGGATGGATAGATAGGTGGATAGATGGATGGATGGATGGATGGATGGATGGATGGATGGGATGGATCGGGTGGATGGATAGGATGGATGGGGTGGATGGATAGGATGGATGGATGGGATGGATGGATGAATTGTGGATGGACGGATGGATGGATGGATCAATGGACTAATCAATGGATGGATGGCTTGCTGGATGAATGGATAGATGGATTGATGGATTGACGAATGGATGGATTGATGGATGGATGGGATGGATGGATCAATGGACTAATCAATGGATTTATGACTGGCTGAATGCATGGATAGATGGATTGATGGTTGGATGGATGGACGGATGGATAGATGGATGGATGGATGGATGGATATATGGATGGATGTATGTGTATATGTATGGATGGATGGATGGATGGGATAGATGGGATGAATGGATAGATGGATGGGATGGATGGAAGGATGGATAGGATGGATGGATGGAATAAAAGGATGGGATGGATAAATGGATGGATGGAATAAAAGGATGGGATGGATAAATGGATGGATGGATAGGTGGATGGGATGGATGGATGAATGGTGGATGGACGGATGGATGGATGGATCAATGGACTAATCAATGGATGGATGGCTGGCTGGATGGATGGCTTGATGGATAGATAGATGGATGGATGGATGGCTGAACGGATGGATGGACCAATGTCAATGGATTGATGGATAGCTGGCTGGCTGGCTGGATGCATCCATAGATAGACGGATGGATGGATGGATGGATGGATGGATGGATGGATGGATGGATGTGGATGGATGGATGGATGGAAGGATGGATAGATGGATGGATGGATGGCTTGTAATATATTACTATTATATCTGTATGGAATAAAAAGTTATTCTTTGTTTCCGAACAACAAATAACTAAACAGAAACTATTTGAAATTTTTATTAGAAATCCTCTCCCAAAACCAAAAAGACTGTCAGGACATGTTTTATGAACGATTTGTTTTTAATTTTTTAGTTATGGATGTCTTCTCGCCCGGCTGTGACGTGACGTACGACTGTAATCAACTAATTGCGATGTTGCGGTAGAATCTGGTATCTACTCCAGACGCTTTAAAACAATTTCCATCGAATAAACACAAGTACTCATAAACACGTTTATATTTAACAGAAAAAGTTAATCTATGTTGGCTAATATAATCGGTTTTGTTGGGTTCGAGGGTATTCGAATTAAATCATTTGGTTTTGCTTTCGGAGTGAATTGTATTGTTTGAACTCAAATAAGTGCGTGGTTCAAAATTATTAATCTTTTATTTTACATCTACACTGACTATCTTTGCCAAAACGCTCAGCATTGTGAATAACATGGAAGAATAACACCATTGTTACTGCAATGAATAATAGTATGGAAGGCACGCCGCGGTCAAGTATGAAGATTGATATTGTTCAGTATACTATGTAAACAGTTGATTGGTTCTTGGCAAAAAGGTCATTTAATAATTTTTTTAACTGTAGACTTGGCGGGAATGTTTTGCCGCTTGATAATTTTTATTTATGAATTAATTTTGGTAGGAGTGTCACTGATATTGTAAAATTTGTTTATATTAATTTATATTTATTTAACAATTGTCGGAGAAAATAATATAAATAATTAGGATTATGACCTATTTCTCCGTCTAGTGGTCTATTTACTCACTTCGTAAAGGTTACCGCGGTTTCTAAACCTTACTGTTTCATTTTCAGGCCGTAATACAAAATGTAAATTCCTCTGTCGAGATCGTTACAAAGTTAAACAAAAAAATTGAAAACACACGTCACAAACATTAATCATAATTACACGATCAAAATACACATGATAAAATTCGGTTTGGCCAAACGATACGTGCCAAACTCGTATGTCTTTACACGCCAGATTGCGGAGTCTTCATAGTAAGATTTATTTTAGCTTTAAATAAAAATACTGCACATAATTTTATTTGAGCCATTATTATAGCCTGGCTTGATTTTTAAATACCAAATCACATGCCCATACTTTCAAGTTGACATAAAAATCGGGTTTTTAAAAATAAACCTGATAAAATCATGGTTATTTAAACCTTAATGAGCGAAATTTTTAACACAAAATGTTTTTAGCTAAAAGTAAAGTTAATTACAATGAAGGTTATCAGTTTTAGCGAGTGTGATGGATTAATATTATTCATATGAATATTTTGTACTTACACTTGATTTTAATAGCCCAATACTTTAAAGGCTGAATGTTATATAAGTAGAAAACTTAAAGAGATATTTTTAATATTTCATAAATAACTGAGTAATTCCAGATTTACAGTTAAATTATCTTACATACCCGCTAATACGAAGAGAAAGAAAAACACTATTGTGATTATAGTGAGAGATAACACGGAAGGCACGCTGCCGCCAAGTGCAAAGATTGAAGCACAGCGAATAACGGAAATGTTTATAAATTCTCCGAGACTTTCTTAGCAGTGAAAACGTGTCTGCATTTTCGAAATTCAGAGTAATACAATGAACCAATGAAGCAAAACTATAAATTGTCATTCGTGAAAAATACATTAATTATTCTGTAAACTGAGTGAGAAGGTAAATTAAAAGATGGCGGAATTATTAAAGGTGATTTTAAAACTTTTTAGCAGAAGAATTAGCGAAGAAAGTCTTATCACTTGGTAGCTTTTGTGGACTCCTGTGCTGTGATTGTAATAATCCAATGATTAAAAAAGTGATTTTGTAGGCCAATAGTGAGGAAGAATTTTTTTTAGAATTTTAGAGAACGTAGAAAAGTTTATTTTTTTATTTCGTAACGCATAATAATAACAAGTCATCTTTCACAGATCAGCTGTTCAGTTAATTAAGGTACAAATCGGTAAATACTTTGACAGTTTATTGTAATTTTATAATTAATTGTTGAAGTACTTATTCTTAAAATTTGTATATAAAGGGGAAGTATATTGCACGTATGACGAATAAAATAAGTAATCATTCAAGAAAATTGGTTCAATAGTTTAGGCTGTAAGAGCGTCAATGTTTCAAACTGTAATAATTTTAAAGATTTTCTGTCCGATTTTACAAATTGCATATAATAACCATTTAATAGGCGCATAAATGTTTGAATTTTACATTTTATGTTTTTAGTTTCTATGAAAAATGAACATCTTATAGCCATGAGTGTTTTCTTGATCAAAATCGGTTTAGTATTCATATAGTAAACGCATCAATGTTGAAAAAGAGGAATTGTTAAAAGTGCTATTTTGAAAAAGTTTTTCTGCGCTATCACTCTAGCGTTAAAAAATAATCTTACCACTTTCTCGTGCCTCTTTAAGTATTGGTACAATCAATTCTATAGGAGTTTTCATTTTTAAGTTATCGATACCTGAAAACCGGTGTTCATCACTGCGGCAGCTTACGTGATTTGGTGGGGCGACCGCGTTACTTGATAATCGATTATGTTGAGCTAGGGGCTTGATCAAAGTACGTACAGAAGTGTCGAATTTATCGCTATACTTCTCATGTATATCACTTGAGTATAAAGCTGTGATTTTTACTTGAATATAAATCTTACTTTATATTTAATATAAATATAAGTATGAATTTAAATAAATTATTTTTTTTTATCTTTTCGGCTCATTAAAATAACAGTTGTGAGAGAATCATTATCGATTTGGTGAAGAGGCCGTACAAGTGGTGCAAACGTTTCTGAACCACCAGACCGAAAACCTTATCCCATGAAGGCATTTAAACGCTGGTTAAAGGTGGAATAATTGCGTAGAAGTGGGACGAAATTTTGTTGAAAAGTACAATAAATATATATATATTTATCAATTTCACTTTATTCACTTTACTTATTGACTTACCCTCGTGTATATATATATATATATATATATATATATATATATATATATATATATATAAGTTATATAAACAATTATTGTAAACTTTGCTAGAACCATACCATAACTATAGAATTTGCAATAGTTTTCAAGATTAAATTTATAAAAATCATTGGTTAAATCGGTGTACACAATTTTGAATGAAACATATTTACAGTGTGGAAATAAATTAAAAAATAATATAAAAGGCTCGAGTGTAGTGTTTGTTTTTCTTTAATTCACTCTCAAATCGTAATTTTTAAAACATTAGTTTTAATGGCATGGTGTAAGTTGTAGGCCTAAATCTTTATACAGAACTGAAGCAAAATCTGAGGATTTTGAGAAATTAAACAGGTTTTCGAATTTTTCACTAAGATTTAAGACCGACTCTTAAGATTCACTTAACACGATTACTAAGTAGCGTAGGTTTAATTTCTTTGTAGACTTAGTGAAGAAGTAAAAACCAACTGTAATGTTGTAATAGTGTGAATTTTTATACAAAATTCAGTTTGTATGGGATTCAAAGATGTACAGAAAATATTCTTTAAGCTATGCATGTTTTGGTCCTAGACACAATATAAATTATTCTTTAAAAAAAAATAAGAAAAAGGTCAAATTTTTAAATCGTTGTACTAAACTGGTTAACTCACTAAATGACCACCTCTCTATTTTAATCAATTTGACTATCATTTTCTTCAATATGTACAAATTTATAAATCACTTAAAATACTAAACATTTACCAGTCAAGCTATTTTAGTTGTAATGAAAATATTTAACCTTTTACAATCGATGCAATTAATGCAGTAATCTCTTATCAGCTTGATAAGGTCTTGGGAATCTACATAACCGCATTCACTTGTAATAAATCATTTCAGGGAACAATAAATAACATTCAATACAGGCCGCAAATTAATGTTAGCACTGTATTGTGGCTAATTACG
>JAJIZJ010000147.1:0-26277 GCA_022606455.1 Callitettix versicolor | reverse complement strand
ACAAAATAGGCGAAAAAGACAGACCATCGCGGCCCGCCAACTGATGATCGACGCAGGTGTTGACATAGGGGATGCGGGGGCAGGGGTGGTAGAATTACAGCGGTTCCAAACATTCCTGACCGATTATAAAATCACCGTCTATAATTACGACAGCCGCGGTCGTAGCGTGTACTTTGAGGGCGACGCCCCGAACGCGCAATTACACTATAAACTTGATGTTTCACAACGGTCACTACAATACGATCACTAGCTTAACGGCCGCTTTCGCTTGCGGTTACTATTGTGTAACTTGCCACACCCCTTACAACTCCGAGATGAGCACAGATGCCAGGCGCGGTGCAACGCTTGTAAGCGGACGCCGCCGTGCGTAAGGACGACAGCGCGATCCATTGCAGCGATTGCAATAGATATTTTAAAAATAAAAATTGTTTTACCGCCCACAAGGCTACGTCTGTCAGTCTGTACAGAATGCCCGAAATGTAACAAACTGATTATAACTAAAACGGAAAACCGAGCACGTTTGCGGTGAAATTTATTGCAAGGTGTGCAAAGACTATAAGCAGTCGGACCACCAATGCTACATGACGGTCGACACTCGTAAGCCTATGATCAGAGACTTCCTGTTCGTATTTTTCGATTTCGAGACGCGCCAAGACGAAGTTCTGGACACGGCTCGCGTACACCGAGTCACCTTGTGCGTGTCCAAACAGTATTGCTGGGAGTGTATGATACGCTTGACGCAAGACTGCCCCCACTGCGGTACCAGAACGCGCGTTTTTCCAAAAGATCCGGTCCGCAGGTTCATGTCCTACGTCATGGACGTGCGCAAGACAATACAAAAAAGTGTGCGTCATCGCGCACAACGGTCAAGCGTTCGACCACCAATTTATTTTCAAGTACGTGCTCGAAGAGACGAAATTCACACCGAAACTCATAACGCGCGGTTCCAAGGTCATCCTCATGGAATTGGATAACGTGAAATTCATCGACTCTCTAAACTACATGCCTATGGCTCTATCGAAACTCCCCAAAGCGTTCGATCTGCCGCCGGAAAGCAAAAAAGGCTATTTCCCCATCTGTTCAACACTCTGGCCAATCAAAATTACGTGGAGTCCCATGCCCGGCCGCGAGTACTACTGCCCCGACTCCATGTTCGACAAGAACCACAAGGAGTTTTCCAAATGGTACGACGAACAGGTGCGCAACGAATACGTGTTCGATTTTCAAAAGAGATTTTCGAATACTGTTATTCGGACGTGGATATACTGGCGCAAGCGTGCATAAAGTTCCGCGCTTCGTTTCTGCAGGAATGCAAAGTGGACCCTTTCTGGAAGCCGTGACCATCGCCAGCGCGTGCAACGTGGCGTTCAGACGTAACTTTCTGAAGGCCGACACCATAGGCATAGTTCCGAAAAACGGCTACCGTTTGGCCGACAAACAGTCGCTCGCCGCTCTGCAATGGTTGGCCTCGGTAGAGGAAAAGGAGCGGGAGCGGACCGCCGACGCCGACTACCGTTTGGAACACGCCGGTCGCGGCAGGGAGAAACAGATTGCCGGCATGAAAGTGGACGGTTATTGCGCACGCACGGACACCGTATACGAGTTCCACGGCTGCTACTGGCACGGCTGCCAACGGTGTTTCCCTCACGGGCGCGAAGAGCCCCTAGAGGACGACCCGTCCGACACGCTCGACGCTCGTTTGCAGAGAACCAAGGCAAAAATCGATAAACTGTCACGTCTGGTCTCTTCGGTAGTGGAGATGTGGGAGTGCGAGTTCAAGGCACCGCCTCATCTCGCCTTCAACCCCACGGCACCTTGAATCCTAGAGACGCTTTCTTCGGCGGTCGTACGGGTAACGTGCGCACCTATCACGCTTGCAAAGAGGGAGAAAAAATCCACTACGTGGACGTGTGCTCCCTTTACCCGTGGGTGTGCAAGTACGGTAGATACCCCTTAGGCCACCCCAAAATTCACGTAGGCGATGCTGACTGCAGGAGGGCGGGCATGGAGGCGGACGGGCTGCTGAAGTGTACCGTCCTTCCGCCTCGCGAACTCTACCACCCCGTGCTGCCGGTAAAGATGCACGACAAACTGATGTTCGTGTTGTGCCGCACGTGCGCGGAAACACTGAACGTCTCCGACTGCGACCACGACGTCGATCGACGTGCGTTGACAGGGACTTGGACTATGGACGAAATCCGTAAGGCCGTGGACAAGGGTTACGTCATTTTGGAAATGTTCGAAATGTGGCAGTACAAAATGGCGTCTTTCGACCAGGGCGGTGGTCTATTTACGGATTTCATCAATAAATTTCTAAAAATAAAACAAGAAGCTTCCGGCTACCCCGACTGGTGTAAGACTGACGAGGACAGACAAAAGTACATAGACGACTATTTCACGGCCGAACAGGTGACACTGGAAGCGGGTAAAATCGAAAGAACGAGGGCCGACGCTCGCTGGCCAAATTGATGTTGAATTCCTTTTGGGAAAATTCGGCCAGCGGGAAAACCAGACAAAGACCGCGATCGTCAGACAACCAACCGAGTTGTTCAAAATGTTGGTCAGTCCGTCCGTTCGCGTTAACAATATCCAGGAGGTGAACGACGAAACCATCGTGGTGAACTGGGAGTACGTCGAAGACGTCTGCGAGTACTTCCGACGGTCAACGTCGTACTCGCCGCTTTCACGACTGCTCAGGCTCGACTTAAACTGTACGAACACCTGGATGCCCTTGACAGACAGACCGTTTACTACGACACTGATTCTGTACTCTACCTGGAAGGTGCACACAAGGTAGAGACAGGTGACTACTTAGGGCAGATGACGGACGAACTCCTGGAGTACGGTCCCGGTTCGTATATTACAGAATTTGTATCCGGTGGACCGAAAGTCTACGGTTACAAAGTTTTGTCTACCAAATACAACGAACTGGTCACCGTATGCAAGGTCAAAGGACTCACATTGAATCTCAGCACGTCCGGCATAGTAAATTTCGAGTCTTTAAAGAGAATGGTTCTCAATGTCGACGACGACGACGCCGACAAGCAACCGGAAACTCTAACGGTCACAGACAAAAGGATTCGTCGCACCAAAGATCATCAAGTGATCACGGTGAACGAATCGAAAATATTTCGGGTGACAGGTGCGAAAAGAAAACGCTGCGGTGATTTTGATACACTACCGTACGGTCACCGTAGCAAAAACAACGTTTAGAAGTAAGAGAGAGGCACAGACAGACAGAACACTTTTTTTTTTCAAAATATTTTTTACCCTCTTTCTTATTGCTGAATGCAAGGTCACTGGCGAAGAGTTAATTCTCTCGTAAACATGAGTGTGTGTGAATGTCCCCTCTGGCGAAGCGTGACCGCGCTCGTAAGGGTGAATGTCCCTCTGACGAGGTGTAACTACCCGTAAGGTGTATGGTGCAATAAGAAAGACGGTAAAAAGAAACGGAGGTATCAGCAGAGGAATAGGTATTTTTTTGGAATGGATACCACGCGAGGGTGGCGAAGGTTGGGGCCACCCTCCATAAAAAAAAGTAAAAATCTTTTGTTTCAGATAGACAGTCTTCAGTCGGTATGAACGTGAGACGTGAAATAGCCGATGAGCTGCATAAGCCGGCGCGAAGAAATTTCAAAACACGTCGTGTCACGCTGAAGGGTGTGGACGATTTATATCAGGCGGATTTGGTGGAAATGATCCCGTACGCTAAGGGCAACAACGGTTACAAATATATACTGACAATGATAAATTGTCTGTCGAAATTCGCTATAGCCGTTCCGTTGAAAACAAAGACGAGCGCCGAAGTGGCGACCGCTCTTGAGCCGATACTCGAAAAACACCCCATGCGCCATTTCCAGACCGATCAGGGTAAAGAGTGGTTCAACGCCCACGTGGGTAAACTGATGAAAAATACGGCATAAACCATTACACCACGTATACGGATAAAGAAAGCGTCTATAGTCGAACGGCTCAATCGTACTTTGAAAACGAAAATGTGGCGCGAATTTACGGCTCGCGGCACATACGAGTGGGTAGATTTATTAAAATCGGTAGTTCGGTCTTACAATAACACCGTGCACAGCACCATCGGTATGAAACCGGTTCTTGTGACGCGAAAACACGAAAACCGACTTTTGAAAAAGTAAACGGTCAGGGTGGTGGTGGCACTTTGGAAAGACTAAATTTAACGTGGACGATAAAGTAAGGATTTCCAAGTATAAGAAGACTTTCGCTAAAGGCTACCTACCGAACTGGACGAACGAGGTGTTTTCTATTTACGCCGTAGTCCCGACCGCACCTACCACGTACATTTTACAAGACTCGAAAGGCGAGATTCTGAAAGGCGGCTTTTACGCCGAAGAATTAAAGTAAAACCAATGTGGGCGATGTTTACCTCGTGGAAAAAGTATTGCGATCGAAAGGAACAAAGTTCTGGTAAAGTGGTTAGGCTTTGACAAGTCGCACAACTCGTGGATCGATAAGCGCAAACTAATCGCTTGAAACAGGATATCCGTTTCCTGTGTCTCCACGCGGCCACATTCGGACAAAGCCTACTATTTATTAGTCACGCGCGCACACGAGCGGCTCAGTATCGAACGATAATGCGTATCGAGACGTCGCGTGAAAAATTGCAAATTTCAAATTTCGACGTTTTGCAGGCGGCGGCGGCGGCGGCGGCGAGAGTAAACGTCATAGCTCGCTTTGCCCGACACTATTCGTTGTATCGTATGCGGTCCTTCCAATTGCGGTAAAACTAACGTCGTGTTCAATTTACTTTTCGACACGAACGGTTTGAGATTCGCGAACGTTTACGTATTTTCGAAATCTCTGCACCAGCCGAAATACAAACTATTGGAAACGGTTTCACCGAGGACACGGGTATAGGTTATTTCCGTGTACAGAAAACGAAAGTGTCATCGACCCCAGCGAGGCCGAACCGAATTCCGTAATGATATTCGACGATATAGCGTGCGAGAGACACGATAATATACGCAAATATTTCACAATGGGGCGTCACAATAATATAGACTCATTTTATCTAGGCCAAACGTACAGTAGGATTCCGAAGCAGCTGGTGCGCGACAACGCCAACTTGCTGGTAGTATTTAAACAGGACGAACTCAATTTGAGACACATTTACAACGATCACGTAAACACGGACGTTACTTTCGGTGTTTTTAAAGATATCTGCGCGGCTGCGTGGAAGAAGAAACACGGGTTCTTGGTGATAGACAAAGACAGCGAGATAGAAGAGGGCCGGTACAGGATAGGATTCGATCGTTTCTTCAAAGACCTGCAATGAGAATATACACGTACAACGATATAGCCGCGTATAAGAACATGTCTACACGTCCGCGGCGGCAGCCACCGAAATCGAACCTGTGCGCGTGGTATTACGCGGATAGGAAACGGTATTGCGGCAATTACTGTAGCAGATCAGGAAAACACGGTGACGTATTCAACAGACGTTGTTGGCGCCATAAAGGCGCGGTGGCTACAGTAAGACCGTTCCGCCTGTCGTAATTCTGATGATCGCTAGCGCTTCGCGCATCTACAACAGGGATATTTGGATGAAATTTCTGTGCGAGAGTGAAAAACGCGAGTCCCGTTCGAACTGGTAATCTACAACGAACACATGCTCAACGGTACAGTACGACACCCTCAAAATCTACTCTCGCGTTTCAGACCGTTTCCTGATCTTTTTAACCGTACAGTCACACCCGGTCACGGTAACCTCGAGTACACTCAAGTCTATTTGGACATGTTGCAGTACGGCTGTTTATTCCCGAACGCGTCAGATGTGTGGTAATTACAGAAAGAAGTATACCCATACGCGAACCCGTGGAAGCCTACAGACTGATTACAAGTTCGAGATGTATGATTGACGTGAGCTATAACGTAAAATACGGTCCCGTGCCGCCGCTTTTGCCTCACAATACACGGGGCAGAGCATTCGAGGCGGTGAACAACAAAGCGCAAGGTATGTTTACGGTAGAATTTCTTAAAGTCGCCCTGCCGAGCGTCGTCGAACAGTGCCGACACTTTGGTCTCTCTTTTGACGGTCACCGTTACAAGGTCGTCGACTCGCGACAATTGGAAACATGGCGTAATTATACGGGTGCGAATTTAGACGAATTCCTCTTATTGAATTCGTATCTTTTAACTTCATCATCATCTTCGATTCGTCCTCTAGTTCGGCTGAAAGAGTACATGCAGGATACGCCGCGAGACGATCACCTATTGGTAGCCGAAATACCCGAGTGGCGTGACAACGTGAAACGCACCTTTGTTTTACGGACGCGCGTAAAACTATGCGGATCCCTTTTTCGATAACAATATGTACGGTTATCTGAGAGGGTTGCGTTGGGAGGGTAAAAGGTTTTGTACGCGTCAGCCGGTGACGTTATACAATATCTGTTGTCCGCGAAAAAGTATCCACTTTTCTTTAGATCGCTGGAATTGCCTGAACATATAAATAACGCTACATACCGGTACAGCTGTTCATTCGACGATATGACGTTAACCGGTGATCTGGCTACGCTCGAAATCGATCGGTTGAAAGACGCCTTGAAGCGAAAATATATGCAGATGAAATTCGGCGATGCCGATATGGACGTACAATTGACAAGACAGTACAAACCCATCATCAAAGAGTTGACGAAAATACAAGACGCCTCGCAGACGCTACTACCCGTTATGACGAAAACTGAAAAACAAGAGGAAGAGGAAGAAGAAGAAGAAGAAGAAGACCGTTCCATGATGTCGGCAGTGTCGACACCGAAAAGAAAAACATCATCATCATATCCGAGCTTCCTAGATACGCCAGTAATTGCGGAAACATCATCACCAGGATCTTCTTCTTTATCTCCTGCTGCTGCTGCTCTTCCGAAATTGACTCCGCAGCATCAGCAAAATGTAGCTAGTTATGTGTCGACACCGCAAGGACGTGACGAATCGATAGAATGGATAAACAAGACGTTTAACCACCCTGTAGTACGTAAATACATGTTGAAAATGATTACCGATACGGCGAGGAAAGAAAAATCGATAATCTGTACGGACCGCGAATAGAAGAAGACTCGATAATGGTCGGTTCGAAAACGATACAGTTCAACGACGACGGTGACATTGTTATCGATGACGCAACCTACAAAGGTACACCTGGCCTATACGAAATACTATTCATGAGGGATCCCGTCAGTACGACCGAAGACGCCGCCGCGTACAAAAATATCTGTATACAAACAAACGCTCACCTCCAGAAATACAAGTCCTACGCGCCGGTCAACCGCAACCACACTTCGGTTAAATACAAACGTGTTATACAATACCTGTTTCCGCCGGCAAAACAAAATAAGAAGAAGACGAAGACGACGAGTCGTGTTAAACAAGGTCAAGGTTACGCGTACTGGGACGATCCGAACAGATTGTGCGACAGATTAAAGCTTTTGCTCATGTCGTACGACGCCGGTCATACGGGTCACGCCAACGAGATAGCGTCCATTATAGAAGAACTCAAAGAGGCGGGACTGATAAAGGTTCGGGAAATAGAAAAATACGAGCAGTGATACGATGAGTGTCGACAAGTTTGGACGTTATAGCGGCGGCGGCGGCAGCGACGGCAGCAGAAATTCGGAACGCCGAGGACCACCCGGGATCGGATTCGCTCTTACTCAGGACGGAGATTACGATTTAAAACACAAAGCGTTACGTAATGTCTACACGCCCGACGACGACGACGACGGCGGCGGCGATGAGTTGCCGTAAATAGGGGTACGATGAAGAAACGTTGTTTAACATTCGACTCGGTGATTGCAAAATATCACGCGAAAAATAATCCTCTCGGCGGTCTAGCTAAACCGACAGCTGCAGACGACGCCGTGACCAAAGTACTTGGAATCTTTAATCCCCATTAAACTGGTCGACAGTTATTCGTTTGAAAATTTTCGATTACGTAATGTAGGCGCACCGCAATTGGACGGGGATGCCGTCAACATCCGGTATGCGAAAGAAAATATGCTCGTGAAAGACGGTGGTGGAAAATTTGACGCCGGCGGATCGGTTATCGGTAACGTTAAAACGCCCACAGCTAAAAATGATGCCGTTACAAAATCGTACGTGGATAATCGCGTAATAAGCGTTACAAGCGGTAACAGCTGGCATCTACAGAATAAACGTGTCGGTCATGTAGAGGATCCTGTATTAGCTAAAGACGCTGTCAATTTAAATTTTCTAATGCAAAATACGCTCTTTCTCACTCGACTGCCGACCGGTGATGTGTTCAACGCTAATAGTAAAAGAATCACAAACGTACCTGCAGGTGTGGAGCCTATTGACGCTGTCAACGTAGAGCAATTACGCAAACAAGAGGAAAACATTAAAATGTGGGTTGCCTTTAACACATTAAACGGCGGCGGTGTTAAGGGTTACTTTGATGCTGAATATAAGCCTATCAGGAACATGGGCAAAGGGTCGAGCGATAACGACGCTGTCACTTACAATCAGATGACCGAAGCTGTAGAAATAGCGATTAATAAGGCAATGATTGGTACGACGAGTGATATTCACAAAGAACTTATCTCTTTGGCTAAGGAAATAAGAAACGTTACAGTCACGATGACCTAAACAGAATCTTTTATCCCATTGGCGCCAAGTGTGGGAAGAATAAATATTAATCGAAATTTTCTTCTTCATCATTTACTTAAAGAGCTAGTCGTAGTAATTTGTGTTTAGTGTTAAAATGGTCGGTAAGCAGGCAACACGTGTCAGTCGTAAACGGAGAGCGATTAGGAAAGGTCGTGGATTGATTTCGTCCGCTGTCGATTTACTACCGTCCGCTATAAACAAAGCGGTCGATTTACTACCTGTCGAACTACATATACCTACGTACAACTACTGCGGTCCGGGAACTAAATTGAAGAAGAGATTAGCTCGCGGCGATAAGGGTATAAATCCTTTGGACGAGGCTTGCAAAGAACACGATATCGCCTACAGCCGGTACAGCGATTCACAAAATCGGGCGAGGCGGACAATCGTTTGGCGGGAAAAGCTTGGAACCGTGTCAAAGCGAGTGACGCTTCTTTAGCGGAACGAGCGACAGCGCTCGCGGTAGCGGCCGCGATGAAAGCGAAAGCGAAATTAGGGGGAGGCGGGAGAAAGAGGAAGAAGAGGTCGGCGGCTAAAAAACGGCGCACTATTACTCAACTCATTTCCGGTTTAAGGGGAAAAGGTCTTTATCTCGGACCGTACAAGAAGAAGGTAGGCGGTGGTTGCAGAAAGCGTCGTAGGACGACTAAGAAAAAAAAAAACAACAACCTATTGATCGAATCGATACCCATCAGGCCGTTGACGAATTTGGAATTGGAAAAGTACGCGAAACGTTTGGGCGTGGCAGCGTTCCGCGGTGTTTTCATGCGCGACGCGTTACCGCGCGGTAAACCGTGGCGAAACGAATCGGCTATCGTGAATTTGGACAGCGTATCGGGCGACGGTACTCACTGGGTATGTTATAAAAGAAAGGCGATGCGGTCGAGTATTTCGATAGTTTCGGTAATCTGAGACCGCCGAAAGAGTTGATCGCGTATTTCGGTCCCTCAGCCGATATTCGCTATAATTACACGAGATACCAGCGTTTCGATTCAGTCGTTTGCGGTCATCTGTGTCTAAAGTTTCTCACGACGTCATGTCCATATGTTTGAGCGGAAACAGTTCCGAACTTTCTTGCGATTTTTTCCCGCCGATCGACGTCTCCGACGGTGGCGGCGGCAATAATGGGAAATCGGTCTGGTCGATTTGGCTACGTACAATTCTATTCCGAATATCAAAGACGGCGTTAATAACGAATTTCGATTGTTTACGAGTGGCGACGGTCGCGATAAACGATCTCTGTTCTTTTTGAAAAATTTGGAATATGTTACTGTAAATGAAAAAGAAGAAGAAGAAAAGAAAAGAAAACTTTCATCACCCGCTACTGCTGGTGCTGCTGCTGCCGACAAAGACACGGAAAATACAAGATCCGCTCGTTTAATTACTACTACTACTACTGACGTCGACGATACAGCCGTTTCGTCTAAAACGGTAGACGTAAAATTGCCTACGGGTTCGTACGAAATCGACGACATTGAAAAGTACATTAAATCGAAACTAGATTCGAATATCGTTTTCTCTTTGAAACCGAACAATAACACGTTAAAGGCGGAGATATTTTGTTCGGAAACGGTAGATTTCAGCGGCGAACGTTCGATCGGCACGTTACTCGGTTTCGAAAGGAAAATTCTACGACCCGGTTATGTGCACGTTTCCGACCTGCCGGTGGACATCATCAAGGTCAGTGTAATACAAATCGAATGTAACGTGGCGTCGGGTTCGTTTCAAAACGGCGTAGAGAGTCACGTTATACACGAATTTTATCCCCGCGTACCGCCCGGCTATAAGATTATCGAGATCCCGCGAACCGTAATATATTTACCGGTCAACGTGAAATCGATTCACAACCTTACCGTCAGCCTGAAAGATCAGAACGGCGATCTCGTGGATTTCCGGAACGAAACTATTTCGATCAGATTGCATTTGAGAAGACGTCGGTAAGACGAGGCGGAATGGGTCTCGTATTTAACCGGGATACGTATAGACAAGACGTTAGTCCGCGGACAAACACGAGTGTTAACACCTAGGAATATACGTTTTTACGGTCTCTCGGCTTTAAAATTGTTCCGAAATAATGGATATGCTAGCGCTCGAAAGACAACCTGTGTACGATAATACGATCACCGGTAAAGAATATCATTACCACAAACCGTACGCGTCGTCCACGTTCCGCAATAACGATGAGATCCGCATACCGGTTAACCAACAGGACGTCATGACGTTACCGCACGAGTATGCTTTACATTACGGGTACGTTGACGGGAAAAAAGGAAAACGGTGCCAAGGCTAAAGTGGACTTTGTCAACAACGGCGTGGCGTTTCTATTCGACAATATCAGATACGAGATTGCCGGCAACGAAGTGGACGGTACGCGTCAATTGGGTATCGTGAGTACGGTGAAAAACTTGCTGTCCACGCCCGAGTACAGGGTGAATAACCTCAAAAATGCCGGTTGGGTAGGTCCCGGTAGGTACGTGTCCCCCGATGCTAGAAGCGGTGAATTTTCCGTACTCGTACCGTTGAAAATGTTGATGGGATTTTTCGAGGATTACCGGCGGATAGTGGTCAACGTGAAACAGGAACTGGTACTCTTACGATCGGCTACCGATTTGAACGCCGTTTACAGCGAAGACGGCGCGACCACAGTTGACCTCGTGATTACCGGTATCACGTGGTTGTTGCATCACATTACCGTGGACGGGAAACACGAGGTGGACACGTTGCGAAAGATTCAAAACAACATCACGGCGCACATTGCGTATCGCGGATGGGACGTTATCGTACGACCGTGGTGGCCGGCCGTAAAACACGAATCGTGGGTCCTCAAGACGGCCACTATAGACCAGATGCCCCAGATCATAGCGTTAGTCTTTCAAACGGATAGGTCAATCAGATCGCTAAAGACGCGTCCGCTTTCGATTATTGCAACATCACGGACGTACGCGTTCATCTGAATTCGGATTTTCACCCTTACGAACGGGTACGCGGTAGTGCGGCGCTAGCGTACCACAAATTCTGCGATTTCCAACAGTACTATTACGGTCGCGAACCGTCCCCTTGTGTCGATTTGCAAACGTTCAAGAGAAAACACCGATTTTCGTAATCGATTGTTCCAAGCACAAAGATTCGTTCAGGTCGGGACCTGTCGACGTGAAACTGGAAATCGAAGCTTCCGATAATTTTCCCGCCAATACGACGGCCTATTGCGTCATCTTTTACGATAAGCACATGAGCTATTCCCTACTCACAGGCGCCATTAAAAATATGGCGGGTTTTTAGGCTGGTGGGGATGAGGAGAAGGAGTGGGGAGAAGTGAGGTAGGTGCGAGATGAGTGTTACAGCTTTCAGTGCGAGTCATGGAGCCGGAGCGTATGGACGTGGATCGCCAGCAGTCTACAAGACGTACGGTGCCGCCAAACTTGCCTTTAGGTATTTATTTGAAAACGGTGAATTTTTTAAACAGCGATTGCAGTAAATTTATCGTGACCGGTCTTTTCCAGCACGCCGCACACGAGCTGGGCGTTTTGGTGCAGTCGGGTAAAACAAAATTCGTTTTCTTCACCTATTTCACGTTCAACGAATTGCTGAACGAACTGACGAATATAACGTCGGCAGCCGCGGCTGCTGCTGCTTCGACCGCTTCGATAAAATTTAAATTCAGTCAAGGTCACGTGATTGTCCGGAAAGTGTTCGGTAAGAGATACGTTCAGTTGTACAGCGGCGTCGGCGTCGGTAGCGGTCCGCATACCGTTTCGTTGACCGCCGACGAGTGGAAATTGTTCGCCGACAGTGTGCCTCTGGTGACGCGTCGTATCAAAGAATTGTTTTACAACGAAAAAGATTTGATCGCGTACATCATCGAGTGTCTGGCCGGCGACGGCGGCGACGAACCCGTGTCCAGTAGTCTGCCCGAAGCGGACCGTTTGTACGACGAAGTGGTCTTATTCAAAAAACATGCTGCAGCAGCAGCAGAACCGGCTAGCGGTAGTTGAATTTCACGCGTACGTTGATAATTGCGGCGAGTATATAGTGAAAGAATTGGCCGTTGTCAGCCGTTTCTCGTACGCGGTTACGATTTTCAAATCGCCTTACGGTTTTCACACGCTGAACGAAAGAGTAAAAAAATCGCTCGCTGGTTACGCGAATATTTTCACTGTATAGAGTGGGCGGACGGCGATATACCGTTCGACGAGAACGTCGTACGCGAGATGTTCAGACCTTTTTCCACTTTGTACACTAAAGGTGCGGAAAAAGCGCAATTTTTACGCCGTTACCATCCGAACGTTTTGGAATTACGAAAACGTTGGATAATAACGTCGAATGTACATATTTCAAATGCATATTACCCCGTCATAATAGCGATAGTAGTAAGTGCGCTCTGCAGAGCGCGAAACGATATTACGATTTACTCGATGCTTAGTGTACGCGAGCGCGCGCTTATGTCTAGCAGGTCACTGGCGCGGAGTTAATTCTCCCGTAAACCTAATAGACGTGTGTGTGTGTGTGTGTGTGTGTGTGTGTGTGTGTGTGTGGAGGTCACTGGCGTGGAGTTAATTCTCCCGTAAACCAAAGAGATGTTTGTGTGACGGTCACTGGCGCGGAGTTAATTCTCCCGTAAACCTTGGTTGTGTGTGTGTGTTTGGAGGTCACTGGCGCGGAGTTAATTCTCCCGTAAACCAAAGAGATGTGTGTGTGTGTGTGGAGGTCACTGGCGCGGAGTTAATTCTCCCGTAAACCTGGGTTGTGTGTGTGTGTGTGTTTGGAGGTCACTGGCGCGGAGTTAATTCTCCCGTAAACCTGGGTTGTGTGTGGAGTTGATTCTCCATTGCGCGCGTGCGCGTACGCTACGCTGACGGTGTAATCTTTTATTGTAATAACCTAAAAAAAAAATTAAAAATACAAAAAAAAAAACATTAAAAAATATAAAGCAAAAAAAAATTTTTTTTTTTGGGAGACTACAATTTTGTCATGGAGTGGTAGTCACCGGGAGTAGCGATGGTTTGGGGCTACTTCCTCAAGGGTTAAACCTTCTGCTTAACACCGGATTGTAATGTGGGCTACGACGGCGGCTTCACCACCTCGTACGACAGTTCCAACCCCGTGTACAAACACAGAGGACAATCATGAATATGTTTATGCGGGCCCTGAAAAGGGCCCATTTGTACCTTGCTCCTCGGATTCAAGGAGCAGAAGGAGGTGGAGGGGTATTAAGGGTCATGTCGGGGGATAGTGATTGTAATAGGGAGTCCAGCATGTCAGTGTCCAGGATGTCTAGGGTCAGGGTTATGTCAAAGTCATGGTCAGTCTGCGGGGGCTGTGGTGGTGGTGGTGGCGATGGTGGTGGCGGGGGCTGTGTTGGTGGACGAGGACGACGACGACGACGGTTGGACATTTTGGTTGCCATAACCGTTGGAGGTCGTGCTGATGTACTTGCACGCTGTCTACCATCTCGATTTCGATTTTATATCCGAAATCGGTCTTTATTCTATCAACATCCTCCAAACGTTGTATACTTTTGAATTTTCGTCTATCGCCCTGAAAAAAAAAAAAAACATTTTTTATACACATACGCATATTTTTTTTTAAATCAAACACACAGAGTGAACAATAACTTCGATTTTACCTAGTAAACGATTGTAATATGTCCGCCTTGTACTGTTTAAGAGCTTCTTTCCTTCTCCACGACATGGCTGCAACTGAAGGCCTGCAGCTGTCGACCGCAAGGTGCATGTTGCCAACATGTGCATCCGTGAGTGTTGCCAGCGTGTGCACCTGAGAATGACGTTGATTTTTTATTTTTACAGACAAAACTCAATACTGCTGCGAACTGAAATGCTTCGTCGCGCCCGAATGCCAAGTAGACGGGCTAGCGTGCAAAATATGCCAGTGTTTTCCTTCTGCCATTGCCGTTGCAGAACCGTACAAATGAAATTGAATTTTGCCAGACTACCCGTGTACAAGATAGGAGTCGACGATTACGCCTGCTGCGGAAACGATGTACCCGCTTCACGTTTCGCGATTTGGTAGAGTGCTGCGCTAGTCGCAAAGACGAAATAGCTTTTTGCAATTGCGTTTTTAAAAATTGTACCAAATCTTTCGAGTGTCAAATCGATAATTGATAATAAAAAAAAATGTCATTATTTTACGAAATGTTGTTGTTGTTGTTGTTTCTTTTTTCCTTATTTTTCACGTAAGACGAGAGAGAGAGAGAGAGAGGTGGCCATAGATAGACTTACTTTATATGTTTATATAACGCGCTATCCACTGACCCTGGTGCACGTAACACGACGACGACGACGACGGCGGCCATAGAATGCAGTACTTTATATATATGTTTATATAACGCACTATCCACCGTCTCAGGGCGGGCTAGGCACGTAACACGATGGCGTCGGCCATAGAACGGAGTATGACGCACTATCCACAGGCCCTGGGGCACGTAACACGATGGCGGATGAGGTTAGAGAGAGAGACTTACTTTATATGTTTATATAACACACCATCCACAGGTCCGGGCACGTAACACGACGACGGCGGTCATAGATTGACATTCTTTATATGTTTATATAACGCACTATCCACCGTCTCAGGGCGGGCTAGGCATGTAACACGATGGCGGCGGCCATAGATTGAAGTACTTTATATGTTTATATAACACACCATCCACAGGTCCGGGGCACGTAACACGACGACGGCGGTCATAGATTGACATTCTTTATATGTTTATATAACGCACTATCCACCGTCTCAGGGCGGGCTAGGCACGTAACACGATGGCGGTGGCCATAGATTGAAGTACTTTATATGTTTATATAACACACCATCCACAGGTCCGGGGCACGTAACACGACGACGGCGGTCATAGATTGACATTCTTTATATGTTTATATAACGCACTATCCACAGGCCAGGGGCACGTAACACGATGGCGGCGGCGGCGGCGGCGGCCATAGATTGAAGTACTTTATATGTTTATATAACGCACTATCCACCGTCTCAGGGCTGGCTAGGCACGTAACACGATGGCGGTGGCCATAGATTGAAGTACTTTATATGTTTATATAACACACCATCCACAGGTCCGGGGCACGGATGGCGGCGGTCATAGATTGACATTCTTTATATGTTTATATAACGCACTATCCACCGTCTCAGGGCGGGCTAGGCACGTAACACGATGGCGGCGGCGGCGGCGGCCATAGATTGAAGTACTTTATATGTTTATATAACGCACTATCCACCGTCTCAGGGCGGGCTAGGCACGTAACACGATGGCGGATGAGGTTAGAAAGAGAGAGAGAGAGAGAGACTTACTTTATATGTTTATATAACACACCATCCACAGGCCCGGGGCACGTAACACGATGGCGGCGGTGACTAGAGAGAGGTCATAGATTGACATTCTTTATATGTTTATATAACGCACTATCCACAGGCCCGGGGCACGTAACACGATGGCGGCGGTGACTAGAGAGAGGTCATAGATTGACATTATTTATATGTTTATATAACGCGCTATCCACAGGCCCCGGGCACGTAACACGGCGGCAGCAGCATAGAATGAAGTACTTTATATGTTTATATAATGCACTATCCACCGTCTCAGGGCTGGCTAGGCACGTACCACGATGACGATTCGATCGGGCAAAATCGTTACGTTTCATATATGTCGAATCGCTCTAATTTCCCAAGACGCTCCCGTGGTACAGTGGTTACAGCGTGCGCCTCACACGCGCAACGTCCCCAGTTCGAGCCTTGCCAGAAACGCGCAACTTTTTCGATTAATTAATATTCACCGGCGGGTCGGGTACGTAACACGATGGCGGCGGCGGCCATAGAATAAAATACTTTATATGTTTATATAACACACTATCCACAGGCCCCGGGTACGTAACACGATGGCGGCGGGTACGCACGACGTCAGCAACGATGGACCGAGCGAGTACCGTGATGTCACCACACACCTACGTTACACCCTACGTCACACCCTACGCCACGCGTCACCCTACGTAACAGCATCGCTCGACCAATCAGAGCGCTGGGCTATCTACGTAACAGCATCGCTCGACCAATCAGAGCGCTGGGCTATACTGTCCGGAATCCTACTTACCCCGCTGAATGGATTGGTTAAAATTATATGGATTTTCTGAAAATGTATCTCTCGGACTTTTTCTGTTTTGGGTCATTTTAACTGCAGACGGTAATGACACAGCGAACAATCGCCGCCACCGAAATAAACCGCTTTGTGTAGACGTAAATTTTATCCATAAAAATATCAAAATATGAAAATCCTTTACAACACTAAGTAATAATAGCACTGTAGGAAACTGTTGAAAACCTAAACTCATCAAATTCTCGTCAGTTTCATTTTTTTTTTTTTAATTAGCCTTGGAATAAAACGTGGAAACCGCAGCAAACGTAAACTGAATTCAATTTAAACTGCCTTAAATCAAAATTATATTAAAATTTTATACGAGAGATCAATTACGTCAGCTTCACTATATTTGCATTTAACGCCAGCGTAAATCCTGTATTGAAGTGAAAATCAACTGTCCAAATAAGTTATGCCTTATATGCCATCAATCTTTTCGCACGGTGATGGAAGGCATTTTACTTTCATTGTCAAGACGTCATCCATCATATCGTTCAGCGCTAACGATATGATTACAATAAAAACGCCAAGTCCTTGTCTCATGAATAAATGTAATAAGAAATATATTCCGTTTTGACTTAACGATGCCAATTTCGTTTGTTGGAAGAGTAAATATTGCGTATTTTATAATGATGACACACAAATGCATTCGTAACGTAACGGTAACTAATTTCTAAAAACGTTCCGAGGGTGTTGTTTTGGAAATTTTTTTTCCGGCGAAAAAACTTTTAAGGTTATCATCGCCGAGGCGCTACATTAATTATTGAATACAATTTTGAAAACATAGAAACAAGTCAGATAAAAATTTAAGACATTATAAAAACAACAACAAAACAATAACAACTATAAATAGTTTCTTAAAACTAGTTAACAATAATATAAATCTTAAAACAACATACACACGAAGTTATTGTAGCCTGTATATTGGCCATACAACAATAACAAGATGAATGAAGAATGAAGAAATACGACTAAATTTAAGGCTTAGGAATAAGGAATTACTGCTTCCAACCAAGCGAATATACGGTTGTATATCTCGAGGAGAGAAAGCCTACCTGACCTTGGAAGATTTTTAATCATGGAGTAAACAAGGTTGTCAGGTCCGGGAGCTGAATCTGTGGTAGACGATAATGCAGATTCTAGCTCATGCAAAGTAAACAAACTATTCAAAGGAGATTCTTCAAAAGGGCCGACAGTGAACGGGACTGCTTCAATTAAATTTTTGTACCGACAAAAGGCATTGCTGTATGCGGTAGAAGAAGAAAAGCTTGCAAGAGATGACCCTAAAAGATTTACAGTATCAGAACAATCAGATAATATTACTCCGTTTGTTTCTTTAAGTACCATCAATAAATTACATGGGCTAGGACCAGATACAGAACGAAGTTTTTCCAAACAATAAATGGATGTGTTGTCCTAGATATTGATTCTCACGAGGGAGGTTACGAAAGGTAATATTAATGGGAGTATGATCGCTGCCCCATACTTTGTTGACTGAACTTGACTACTAAAAGACAAGTCTACAACTGTCCATCCACCAGTAGATGCTGATAAATGTGTAGGAGAACCGTCATTAAGTAGGCACAAATCTTTTTAGAATAATGTAGATTTTCGCCGTGTCCAGCCATAAAAAAAATTGAAGACTCGGACTCAACAGTTTTGTTGTTGCACAACAAACCTACAAAATAGGCCTACGTACATGTCGCCTATTGGTAAACAATTAAAATTCAAAGTTTTCTTTTGACAAATCTTTGACTAACAAAAAAGCTGACTAAATTTTTTGTGGAATGTACTCGTATATTAAAATTAAAACTACGAGTTAAGTAATAAAAATTACATTTCTAGATAAGTTGGTTCAGGCAGTTTACTGATAACTATTCCACTTGTAAACGTTTTTAAAAAAAATATATATGTTTAAGAAGAAATACTGAAGTAAAATATCAACAAAGAGAAAGTCATTTTTTAAAAGTAGTGCGGCTGGATAATAGTTTGCAATTTTTAACAAAAAAAATTAATGTTATAGTAAATATTAGTAGGTAGTTCATGTATTTACTCATCCATCTTCTTAAAGATTTTACATCCACTGTAATGTTTGTAATTCGTGTTGAGATTTTTTTTTAAATTAATGCTGTATCTGTGTGGTGAAACAGATTAGATAATTATATCTTATCGCTGGTTATTGATGTAAATACATTTTTTATTACAGTTAATAACCTCTTATCAATTTTGGAGGATCGTCTTAGAATTTATAAAGAACAAACAAAGAGTAGTTACACAGAATAACTTGAAAGGTCAAATAACCGTATTAAAAAGTAAGACAAGAGACGCATACAACGATAACAAGATGATATTAATGTTTGTAATTCGTGTTGAGATTTTTTTTTAAATTAATGCCGTATCTGTGTAGTGAAACAGATTAGATAATTATATCTTATCGCTGGTTATTGATGTAAATACATTTTTTATTACAGTTAATAACCTCTTATCAATTTTGGAGGATCGTCTTAGAATTTATAAAGAACAAAGAGTAGTTACACAGAATAACTTGAAAGGTCAAATAACCGTATTAAAAAGTAAGACAAGAGACGCATACAACGATACCAAGATGCTATCGTCAAAATAAAAAATGGTGAAGAAAATATTTTAAAAAATACAAAATTACATAACGGCGTCCAGTGAGTGGATTTTAAACATGCACTTGTACGCCATTACTATAATAGCGATAAACATGACGAGCTCTTGGATATGATGAAAGGGTATAATTTAACTAAGGAAAACTTAGAAGACTGTAAAAAATTTCACATTTTCTATGTCCCTGGAAAAAATTTGTAAATTGTACCAATAGTACTTACTCCTAAAACGAAACAGGTGATGAACAGTGATAAGAAAGGATGTAAACATTTCTGGTGATTCGTTATTTAGCCTTGCAAATGGAAAAAATATTAAGCCAAATGAAAGTATAAAGATAATTAATTAAACGAAAAATAATGAATCTTAAAAGACCTCAACATCTCACTAGAAATGAGCATCGGCATCAAGCAGCAACATTCAGTCGTTTACAATGTGCACATCCTCAATACCAAGACTATTTAGCTAGCCCGCTAGAGCACACATTATCTGTCCATAAAAAACACTATGAGTTGCCAATATATCATGACAGGAAAGGCGAAGAAAGGAAATTCAGATCCTACGGAAACTAATTTTGGTTTACCTGTACCAACCAAGTCAACAAAAAAGAGAAGAACGTATCAGAAAAATGAACAAACATGGTGTAGGTTCCACATACTTGGCTCCATGAAAGGAAAGCAAGCAGTATTGCCACTCCCAGACATAATGGAACAAGTACAGCAAATCCCTAAACGTACGTGTGTGTGTTAAATGTAGTGCTATAAGTGTAAGTGTGTGTTAGACTCGGGTGCCGCGAGGTTCATCTAGGTCCTCTCACTATGTGCAGCTTGCCTGCACCCCCTGCAGGTGTGTATTTGTTTGTGTGTGTGAAAGAGTGTGTGTTGTGTGTATGTGGAGTAAATGAGTGAGAGTAGAATGAGCTAGAAGGTATGGTGGGGTCGCTAAGCCCATCAGCTGCCTCCGCCGGCCTAGTGGCATTGGGAAGACCCCACCATGATAAATCTAGAAGATTAATTAGACAGGCCAGGAGAGAAACCACCCTTCACTCCTGACCTACACTTAAAATCAGCAATAAAGAGCGATGAAAGATTTTTATTTCTATCTAACTTCCCGATACTACAATACCAGCACCAAGATCAATATTGAGATCAGTAGAAAATTTTAAAGTCTATTTATCACACAATCCTACATGTCCTTATATAATCAGGGAGACTCGAATCATTATCTCCAGTTGTTTGTTATCTCCTACAAAGGCCACAACTGGCGATGTCTGACACTGAAGATACAAGAAAATATTTATCAAAACTTCAGAATATAACTTCTATGATTACATCATCAATTGATTTGTTTTCTTTGAATTTGAATGTGGGAAAAGTGATGAGATTAAATCCACTGATTTTTTCTTTTGTTCTTTTGTTGTTTCCTGGCGACAGACATGATAATCTTATATAGCCTTCAAGTGCTTTTCGCCATCAGAATATTCTATATATTTTTCTTTGCAAGTGTCCGAAACCTAGCGTTTAAAACTCCGTTAAGGGTTTGAAACGTACTGCCTTACCGGAAGTCGTTTATACTCGGTATATCCGGCATATATGTGTTTAGGAATAAGAGAGGCAGCAGATAATTTTCTCCTTCTCATTCGTGTAATGCGATAAACGTCAATAGTAGACTCGCATGTTAACTCCACATGGAGGTCGATGATAGACTTAGGGTTCATGTGCTTTTCGCCAAAGCCTTACAAAAGGAGATCTCTACAAGTGTTCACTCCTTTTGAATAATTCAAGGTTCTGTGCTTATCACAATTTGTGCAGGACGCCTTTTGGTGTCCTTTTGAGCAGAGCGGAGCAGAATGGTGAACGGAAACTTGAAGAGGAGTTCAGTCAGTTTAAAGAAAGCGTTTATATCTTTCTTTAAAGCGTTTAAAGAAAGCCGTTGACGTTATTACGCAATGGAGGCGTTGGAGGGGAATTTTCTAGGACCGGCCTTGCCAGATTCCAGTTTACCTTTTTTAAAAAATCTAATGACGTAATTTTTTCAGTTGTTCAAGACTGTGTTCACCTTTCCAATCGGGAAAACGTATATTGTGTTATTGACAAAATTCACTGATATCTTAAGTAAGTACCCCTAACCTAACCTGACTTTAAAATGTTGCAGAAAGATCAAATGATTTCTCTAATAAGTGCCAGACGAGATAACAACATGGATTTTTTTATAAAATCATTGTCAGAGGTGCTTGAAGTCAAGAAAAAACAACTGATGAGAAAGGCAGAAGCTAACAAGGTTCTGCCCAGCACGGACCAGGCGACACATCCGTCGGCGTCACTTCCCTCGGCGTATCCGACGAATTTACAGGTATGCATTCGAAATTTTAAATCACTTAAGCCACGGTTAATTTAACCATAGTTAAATTATTTAACCAAGGTTAAATCTTGTGTGTTTCACCGAAAATAATTTGCAAAATTTCAATCGTGGACATAACCGTTGAGAGTTTTAGTTTGTATGGTATTGCATAAAAGAAAACAAGAGCTGTTGCTAAGGCAGTACGTTCTTTATAATCTCATCGTGTGTTTATAATCACTTCATTTTAATATTAGTTTATATTTACTTTGATTTTCCAATAAACCTATTGGAAACAGACTTACAGATGCTAACATAAATGACATCCAGAAGTACTATGGCCTTGCCATTAGAAGGAATACCAATAACCTACAAAATATGAGACGCGCAGTTTGGTCTACATATTTCCATCTGGGTTCAAATGACGAAAATCCATCCAATGCTCTTTGCCCAAAAGATGAAATCTCATGGTGTAAGTACAACAAAGCCATTTTGAAAAAGAAACATACAGACACAAAGAACATTTACATTTACCACCTGCTGTAATGGAAGAAATTAAGCCAATATTTAGAGATTTATCTGATCCTACTCTTCTATCCAGGTGTTTGCACGGAGGGACCCAAAACCCGAGTGAGTAACTGAACGCAGTCATCTGGTCCCGTTTGCCTAAAACTGTCTTTGTTTCATTGACTGTTTTGGAATTTGGTAGAGGAAGGGGTGCAAATGTGGAAACGTGTGGGTAATGTGGAAACGTGTAGTGTCTGACCAATAAAGTGCTGCACGCCAGCAGGATTAGAGGTAAACATTTGTAGTAGTTCTTATTTGTCTTTGTAAGCAGTCAGCAGTCAATCAAGCAGTGGATAGTGTCACAGTGAGTCAAGTTATTTTCCTGGATTTTTCAATACATTTTAGAGGTTAGCTTTAGGCATCAATTGACTTCAAGCACCTCTGACAATGATTTTATAAAAAAATCCATGTTATTATCTCGTCTGGCACGTATTAGAGAAATCATTTGATCTTTCTGCAACATTTTAAAGTCAGGTTAGGTTAGGGGTACTTACTTAAGATATCAGTGAATTTTGTCAATAACACAATATACGTTTTCCCGATTGGAAAGGTGAACACAGTCTTGAACAACTGAAAAAATTACGTCATTAGATTTTTTAAAAAAGGTAAACTGGAATCAGGCCAGGCCGGTCCTAGAAAATTCCCCTCCAACGCCTCCATTGCGTAATAACGTCAACGGCTTTCTTTAAACGCTTTAAAGAAAGATATAAACGCTTTCTTTAAACTGACTGAACTCCTCTTCAAGTTTCCGTTCACCATTCTGCTCCGCTCTGCTCAAAAGGACACCAAAAGGCGTCCTGCACAAATTGTGATAAGCACAGAACCTTGAATTATTCAAAAGGAGTGAACACTTGTAGAGATCTCCTTTTGTAAGGCTTTTTGGCGAAAAGCACATGAACCCTAAGTCTATCATCGACCTCCATGTGGAGTTAACATGCGAGTCTACTACTGACGTTTATCGCATTACACGAATGAGAAGGGAGAAAATTATCTGCTGCCTCTCTTATTCCTAAACACATATATGCCGGATATACCGAGTATAAACGACTTCCGGTAAAGGCAGTACGTTTCAAACCCTTAACGGAGTTTTAAACGCTAGGGTTTCGGACACTTGCAAAGAAAAATATATAGAATATTCTGATGGCGAAAAGCACTTGAAGGCTTTATAAGATTATCATGTCTGTCGCCAGGAAACAATGACAGAAGATACCATTATATGTGACTTGCGTATGAAAGGTAATTATTTTTATAAATCTAACTACCGGAAAGCCTCATTTGTACAAGCAGGAAAGTCACTAGAGTAGGGATGCACAGACTGCGGCCCGCCGGTGAAATTCTGGTGGCCCGCCGTCACCAAAATAATACTCTCGTACATTCGAAAAATATTGAATTCTGTATCAGAATAAAACCAAAAAAAATTTGTTCAAAAGTAAAGACGTCCATAAAACTTATGAAAATTATTCAAATACCGCGCCAGTTCATGAATGAAACGACGCCGTCGAATTAGTCCGAATAGTCCCGAATAGTGTCAACAGAAAGAAGCAGTTTAATAGTGTAGGAGAGGACCTAGGAGCTGTGCCTAGCCCAGAGGAGTGGGAGGTGCAAGTTGGAGGGGCAAAGGGCAGCCCTTCAGTCCTGCAGTCCTGACCGAGACGTGGCAGACTTCTCGAAGTAGTGTTCTGTGTTTTGTCTGATCTTCTGTACCGCCGTAACTGTTTGTTTCTGTGTTGTTGTTTGTTAACCCTTTTTTATTTTGAAGTCTTATTAAAGTTTTTTTTTATCATTCTTGCATATAGTTTAATCCAAATTCAACGTAGATCTACTGTTGCAGTGTTAACCCGTCAAGTGTATAATTGTGTTGTGAAATCGTAAGTAAAACTCTGTTATCAATAAATGTTTCCCTACCTATTTATTCAATTATTCTTGGTAATTTAAAAAAGGATGGGTAATTTAAGTAGGTACTGTAATTGTTTTTAGGTGCAGTGTTAACCTAGACAGGATTATAACGCAACATGGACAAGCCAGGACCTAGTAAAAAACGTAAGGCTAAAGATGAAAATCGGCAGTTTCAAGAAATATGGACTGAGAAATATTTTTGTATGGTTGCATAACAAAGTCGTTTGTTTAATTTGTAAAGAATTCTGTTGCGATTGCAAAGGAATATAATGTAAAAAAGGCACTATGAAACGCAGCATTCTTCTTTTACCAAATTTACAGGCGAATTAAGAAAGCAAAAGTGTTGTCTTTGAAACGGGAGCTTATTGGTCAGCAAACTGTGTTCACAAAACTCATTGAAGATTCAGAAACGGCTACAGAAGTTAGTTTTGAAATTTCTCGAATGATAGCAAAGCGAAGTCGCCCTTCAATGATGGAGATTTTGTAAAAGAATGCATTGAAATCGCCGCTAAGAAAATGTGTCCAGAAGCAGCAAAAAAGTTTGAGAAAATTCAACTGAATCGTATGACAATCCAAAGACGAATTATGTCTTTGTCGGCTAATATTGCGGAACAATTAACTGAAAAGACTAAGATAATTGAATTTTTTTCATTGGCACTCGACGAATCAACTGATATTAGTTCCACAGCTCAACTACTCATATTCATACGAGGTGTTACTCAAGATTTTGAAGTCGTAGAAGAGTTATTAGGAATGTGTTCATTGAAAGGTCAAACTAAAGGAGTTGATATACTCAATGTACTTTTGGATGAGTGTTCAAAAACTGGTTTTGACTTATCAAAATTATCGGGAATTGTGACTGACGGTGCTCCTTCTATGATTGGTGTCAATTCCGGGCTAGTTACTTTGCTAAAAAGTATCTGCAAGAAAAAAAAACATAAACGCTGAAGATCTCATGCAGTTTCATTGCATCATACACCAAGAAGCCCTTTGTTCTAAAAAAATTGAATTTCAAAATGTCATGAAGGTGGTAGTTTCGACTGTAAATTTCATCAAATCACGAGGACTCAATCACAGGCAATTCAAACAATTCCTTGATGACATCGAAAGCGAATATGGAGATTTGCTGTTTTATACAGAAGTAAGGTGGCTAAGTCGTGGATTGACACTTGAACGATTTCTAAATTTAATAGAAGAAATTGGAATATTTCTGGTGGAGAAGCAAAGGGATGTCCCGGAACTTAAAAATCCTGATTGGTTGTGTGATTTGGCTTTTTTAGTTGACATTACAAATCATTTGAATGTCTTGAACACACGGATTCAAGGCAAAAATCAACTGATATCCCAGCTCTACGCTCATGTATCATCCTTTCAATGCAAGCTGACTCTTTTCAGATCGCAACTGACTTCTGGAAATTACAATCATTTTCCGAATTATAAGAAAATGGCCGAAAAATTCAACAAAACTGCGATTAATTTCAGTTATGTAGAAAAGCTGGATATTCTGATTCACTCTTTTCAAGACAGATTTTCGGACTTCAAAAAAGTGAAACCTCTGTTGGACATATTCAGCAATCCTTTCTCGATTTCAGTTGAAAATGCGCCAGAGTCAATGCAGTTCCAGAAATTATCGATTTGCAAAACGACCAAGATTTGCGCAACAAATTCAACGAGGAGACTTGTTGAACTTTTACCACTGCATTGACAAAAATATGTACAAAGAGTTGCGCATAAACGCTCTGAAATGTGCCAGCTTATTTGGTTCTACCTATATATGTGAACAAACTTTTTCAATACTGAATAATAATAAAACAAAAAATCGAAACCGCCTTGCAAATGAAAGTTTGGAAGCAGTTTTACGTGTTGCTACAAGTAAATTTGACCCAAATATAAAAGATTGTAAGCACTATGCAGTGCCACGCTTCAAATTAATAAATTATTTTTCAATTTTAATACATTATATGCATTTTTATTGTCTTTAATTACCTATACTTCTGGCGGCCCGCCATCAGTTCATGATTTGCCTGAGTGGCCCCTAGTTTTAATAA
>JAJIZJ010000856.1:0-27848 GCA_022606455.1 Callitettix versicolor | reverse complement strand
AAAATGAAAGTACATAAAACAAAATTTAAACAAAATTTTACGTAAGAATAAAACAACAACAACAAACTATAACATTAAAATAAATTTAAAATTTTTTTTTTTTTTTTTTTTTTTCGGCGAAAAACCGTTCAAGTTATCATCGCCGTAACGAAAAATGAAAGTACATAAAACAAAATTTAAACAAAATTTTACGTAAGAATAAAACAACAACAACAAACTATAACATTAAAATAAATTAAAAATTTAGATAACAGGTATAGATTATATTACACTTAAGAACTAAATAACAATAAATAATCAATAAAATTTAATAACATTTCTTAAAACTATGCATAAACATAACAGAAATAAAGCTTTTAGATAAAATAAATAAATAAATAACACAAGAAATAACAACTATATAAATTAAATTTTATTTAAAACATTCAGACGATGAAGGAAGTCTAGAACCCGGTCAACGGCCGAGGCACTATCTCCCAACATCGTCTGCAAACAGTTGCTCAGACCACACATAAAACGCACATTTTGGAAACCATCACAATCGAGCAATATATGTCTTATTGTGATGGTTTCCCTACAGAACTCGCATTTAGGTGGGTCCCCGCGTTCCATCAGAAATCCATGCGTTAACATGGAGTGACTGATGCGAAGGCGGGTGATCACCACCTCTTCTCTACGACTTGCACGTATTGACGACCCCCAAGGACGAACAGTACTTTTAATTACCTCAATTTGTTACAGCTTGTAGCTGCCCATTCATTTTCCCACTGTAGAAGAATTAAATGTTTTACGTGACAAAGAAATTCAGACACTATTACACGTTCAGTGCATGGCAGCATAAAAGTTGCTTCCTTTGCCGCATTATCCGCTACAGTGTTTCCTAATATTCCACAGTGACCAGGAATCCAGATAAATGATACTCTTGCACCTCGTAGTTCAAGTCTATGGACAGAGCACAGAATATCTTGAACCAGAGGGTTTACCGAATACATATCCCGGATTGCCTGGAGGGCACTTTTTGAATCAGAACAAACTACGAAATGCAAACTATCGAATTCAATAGTGTTCAGAGCCTTTAAGATGGCAAAGAGTTCGGCTGTAAAGACACTACAAGTTGAGGGTAATCCATACTTATACGTTTCGTCCAGTGAGTAAAATGCGCACCCAACATTGTTATTCATCTTAGAGCCATCTGTGAAAATAAATTTAGCAGATGGATATGAACTAGTCAGTCGAAAAACTCACGTTGATACACAATGTTAGGAGTGTTGTCTTTCTGGTATGCACACAAGGAGAAATCAAAGGTCGGCATATTGATTTTCCACGGAGGACAAGACAAAAGGACCTTTCAAACATTGGGGTAGTTCAATACGTAAGTCATCAAAAATACGGGAAGTTCTAATACCAAGAGGAGCAGTAGCATTCGGTCGAGTTTCATACTGTCGCACCAATTGATTTTTGAAAACTGTATTAAAAGCAGGGTGCCATGGTTTAGATGATAAATTGCTTAAATAAGTTAACTGTAGTTTCTGTCTCCGTCGAGAGAGTGAAGGTTCCCCAGCATCGGCGAGAATACTCACGACGGGACTTGAACGGAAAGCACCAGAAACAAGGCGGATTGCAGAGTTATGGACGGGATCTAGTTGCTTTAAAATCGATGGTCTAGCAGATGAATAAACAATGCTGCCATAATCAATTCGCGAACGAATTACGGCACGGTAAAACATCAGCATACAGGTCCTATCAGCACCCCATCGAGACCCACTAAGAACCCTCAACATATCCAGGATTTTATTACATCTTAATTTTAAATCACGCACGTGAGGGCTCCACGAGAGCCTTTCGTCGAGTATTAGACCCAAGAATCGAACGGATGGAGAAGTCCGAAGCTGTATACCATCAAGATATAACGACGGAGCCTGGATCTGTCGACGGCGACTGAAAGCAATACACTGAGTTTTAGCAGCGGAGAATTTAAAGCCAGTAGTTCTCGTCCAGTTCTGCAACCTATTTATTACCAGCTGAAGGGATCTTTCAGCTGTTGCCATGTTTCTGGTGCTTACGTAAATAGCAAAATCGTCTACAAAGAGAGAACATCTGACAGGGGACCGTACGTTAGACGTTATGCTATTGATTGCAATAGCAAACAGAGTAACACTAAGTACACTCCCTGTGGAACACCATTCTCTAAGTAGAAGCGATCTGATAGCGTATTACCAAGACGCACCCTAAAATACCTATTACTAAGGAAGTTTTGGATAAAATACAGAATCCTGCCTTGTATACCCCATGATTTTAAAGTGTTCAAAATTCCCCTTCTCCAAGCCATGTCGTATGCCTTCTCTAGGTCGAAAAAACAGCTACTAGTGTTTGACGCAAGAGAAACGCATTTTGTATTGCAGCTTCCAAAGACACTAATTGATCCACAGAACATCGTCCTTGCCTAAAGCCGCACTGGTCTTTGCAAAGTAAATTGTTGGTTTCAAATACCAAACAAGGCGACGATTTACCATTTTTTCTACCAGCTTGCAAAGAACGCTGGTAAGAGAAATCGGACGATAGCTACTTGCATCAGTTTTATCTTTACCTGGCTTAAGAATAGGAATTACTATTTCTTCCAACCAAGCGTCAGGAAAGTATGTTCATCGAATATACGATTGTATATCTCGAGGAGGGCAAGCCTACCTGACGCTGGAAGGTTTTTGATCATGGAATATACGAGGTTGTCAGGACCGGGAGCTGTGTCCTTCGTTGAAGACAGTGCAGATTCCAGCTCATGCAGAGTAAACAGCCTATTAAGAGGAGAGTCGTCAGAAATACCGATGGTGAACGGCAATGGTTCCACTGCACTTTTGTATTTACGAAAGGCAGCGTTATACGCCGTAGAACAGGAATAGCTAGCAAAAGATGATCCTAATAAATTTACAATATCGGAACACTGAGAAACTAACTCTCCATTCGGCCGTAAGACCCATCAACTCCGTTGATGGAACACGGCCAGATATAGAGCGCAGTTTCTTCCAGACGACAGATGTTGGCGTTGTTCTGCATATTGTTCCGATATATTGCGACCAAGATTCCTTTCTACTTTTGTCTAAAAATTCTTCGAGCTTTAGCTCTAAGAATTTTGTATCGCTCAAGATTTTCATCTGTCGGGCTTTTGTTGAATATCCGTAGTGCTTTTCGGCGTAGACGCAAAGCCTCCTTACAGTCCTCGTTCCACCAAGGAACAGATGGACGAGGTGGGTTTGCGGATGTTTTAGGATAACATCCTGGCTACATTTAAAATCGTACTGGTGATTTTCTTGACCACTGTGTTAATGCAGTTCACTTCAATGTCTGGAGGTACAAATCTTTTGTAAATTCTTCCCAATTTGCCTTTTAAGGATCCAACGCGGCAGGCGTCGTTGCACATGAGGTAAAGTACAAAATGAAATATTAATGGGATTATGGTCACTGCCATACAGATCTGGTAACACCGACCATTCAAACTTTGTTGCCA
Source organism: Callitettix versicolor (assembly GCA_022606455.1). Taxonomy (NCBI): domain Eukaryota; kingdom Metazoa; phylum Arthropoda; class Insecta; order Hemiptera; family Cercopidae; genus Callitettix; species Callitettix versicolor. The sequence continues at coordinate 24,346 of JAJIZJ010000856.1, read as the reverse complement.
AAACTGGACTACAAAATGACAAATCGACAACTGTCCATCCGCCAGTAGATGCTGATAAATGAGTCGGGGAACCGTCATTTAGGAGACACAAATCTAAGTTTGACCGTATTCCTTCGATTCGTAATCCCTTGAGTTACAGGATAAGGAACCCCATGAAGTATGGTGAGCGTTAAAATCACCTGTCAATAAAATCGGTTGTGGCAACTGAGATATTAAATCATATACTTCATGATGTTGGAAATTGTAACTAGGCGGCAAGTAAAGGCAACAGACGGTAACTTTGAATGGAACGGTAATCTGAACGGCAACAGCTTGTAAAGGAGTTATTATATTGACAGATATGGACTGGACAGAGTTGTGAACCAATATGGCTACACCACCTCTGGCTCTTTCCTCAGTGACGAAATCTGCTCTGAAAATAGAATAACCCCTAAAATTGAAGGTGTGGGATTCATGCAAGTGCGTCTCTTGGAGACAAAGTATTAAAGGCGATGAATCTCGCACAAGAACTTTGAGATCTTCCATATGGCTTCTTATCCCATTAATATCCACTGTACCACATTGTTATTAATTGGAAATGCAGACATTGAAGTAAAATAAATTAATATAGCAGCGGGTTCTGTTCGTTTTTGTCATGTACAACTTTTGATTTATCAGAGTCTACCGACATCGAATCACTACTGTGATTCATGTCGGACTCTGTAGATACATTTGTTTTGGCAGAAGTCGCTTTTGATACGGCTTCAGTTTTAGTTTTAGTTTTTTTAACTTGCTTAGAGGTATTTTTAACTAATTTCTTATCCGCATCCTTAGACCCAACTACTGGTGGGTATGTATTTGATTTTTTTAAAAAGTAAGCAAGTCCAGGAGAAACAGACTTTACTGTCGGTTTTACCACTTGTGACTTAGTTCGGACTATCATTTTTGAAGCAGATGGAACTGCTTCAGGAAGAGTAGGTTTTGAAGATTTAGTCACAAGTGACTTTGGAGCTTGATTTTTAGAGATTTTCGACTGATTTTCTTTAGAAGAGATAGACATAGATTGATCAGATGTACTGGAAGCAGGAGTGGTAACAGTTGAAATTACGGATAACAGCTGAGCTACTTGCTCAGTCAGTGCTTTAACAGTTTTAGTCAGTTCATCGCAATTTCTACATGAGGTCTTGCTACTAGACGCGACCGACGCAAACGACTTACCCTCAATTATTCTGGAACTTTTGAAAATTTTTTTAGCTTCTGAAAATGAAACTTTATCCCTTGCCATGATAGTCAAAACTGCTTTCTCGTCCTTATACTTGGGGCAGCTGAAGGAACGAGCCGGATGATCGCCACCACAATTGGAACACTTTGGGTCATCCGTGCAATTGTCACCACCATGGCCATTCGAACCACAATTACCACATATTTCGGGCTTTCTGCATGTAGAACTCACGTGTCCAAACCCCTGACACTTAAAGCATCTTCTCGGGTTTGGAACGTAAGCTCGAACAGAAAGCCTTTGATATCCGGCAAATATATATTCCGGGATTGTGGGTTTACCAAAAGTCAGAATGAGGGAAGCAGTTGGTACTTTTTTTCCATTTTCATTACGCAGAATGCGATAAACATCCGTAACTGACTCTGATGCCAACTCAGACTTTATCTCCTCAAGGTCTAGGTGGAGGAGATCTCTGCACGTTACCACTCCTTTAGCAAAATTCAAAGTTCTGTGGGGCTCCACAGAAACCTTGATCCGATCAAAAAGGAAGACATCTTTAGGAGCGACAAGCTCTGCTTGTCGCTACTAGTCTGAACTAACAGCGTACCATTTTGTAGCTTCCTAATAGACGCTACAGGACCTACTCTTCCAACGATAGCCTTGTTTATGAGGAAAGGAGACACTTTCGATAGGTCGGACCCTTCCTCAGAATTTCTAAAAACTAAAAATCTAGGAGAAGGAGCTGAACAACTGCAGCACCCATCTCCTTTTCTTCCATGTCAATACTCCCACTGTTACTTCAGACCTGTCCGACGTAGTCGAACGAGGCCTCTTTAACACATTTTTGGCGTTTTGTTTTTTTTGTTCCATGCTTTGTTTTGCCGAGCGATTCATGAATGAAGACTTTCGAACAACTGGCACAGGGTGCACCCAAACGACCACCAGCAGCCCAGGATACTCGAACTAAAGCGAGAACCCCCAATAAAAAAAAAAAAAAAAAAAAAAAAAAAAAATGAAAGATAGAAAAAAAATGGGGGGGACCTCCAGATATCCTGGAGCCGAAATACATGGTCTGTCAGCACTCCAGAATATTTTAGGAATGGGTTCCGGTACATCGTTACGGTTCCCCAAACCCAAGTACCACTGGCAGCCGCTCTCTATGTACTCACAGAATGCAACCATTTGTTTCGATAGACCCAGCTATGGGCTCCGACACCCATAACTCAACATTCATGCGCTTGCCAAGCGCCTATAGGCTGCTCGGTTCCAGAACCTGTCCCATCAGAGGTCCTCGGCAGTGCTAGGCACACATCAGGTTCCACATACTTGGCCCCGCCAAAGGAAACCAAGCAGAATCGCCACTCCCAGACGTAACGGAACAAGCACAGCAAATCCCTAAATGAATGTGTGAGTGTGAAGTGTTTACATCGTAAGTGTAGTGCTGTAAGTGTAAGTGTCTGCTAGACTCGGGTGCCGCGAGGTTCGTCTAGGTCCTCTCACTAGGTGCAGCTAGTCTGCACCCCCCTGCGGGTGTGTATGTGTTTGTGTGAGAGAGTGTGTTTGTGGATGTTATGTGTTGTGTGTATGTGGAGTAAATGAGTGAGAGTAGAATGAGCTAGAGGTATGGTGGGGTCGCTAAACCCATCAGCTGCTCACTTCAGCTGCCTCCGCCGGCACGACGGGACTTGAACGGAAAGCACCAGAAACAAGGCGGATTGCCGAGTTATGGACGGGATCTAGTTTCTTTAAAATCGATGGTCTAGCAGATGAATAAACAATGCTGCCATAATCAATTCGCGAACGAATTACGGCACGGTAAAACATCAGCATACAGGTCCTATCAGCACCCCATCGAGACCCGCTAAGAACCCTCAACATATCCAGGATTTTATTACATCTTAATTTTAAATCACGCACGTGAGGGCTCCACGACAGCCTTTCGTCGAGTATTAGACCCAAGAATCGAACGGATGGAGAAGTCCGAAGCTGTATACGATCAAGATATAACGACGGAGCCTGGATCTGTCTACGGCGACTGAAAGCAATACACTGAGTTTTAGCAGCGGAGAATTTAAAGCCAGTAGTTCTCGTCCAGGTCTGCAACCTATTTATTACCAGCTGAAGGGTTCTTTCAGCTGTTGCCATGTTTCTGGTGCTTACGTAAATAGCAAAATCGTCTACAAAGAGAGAACATCTGACAGGGGACCGTACGTTAGACGTTATGCTATTGATTGCAATAGCAAACAGAGTAACACTAAGTACACTCCCTGTGGAACACCATTCTCTAAGTAGAAACGATCTGATAGCGTACTACCAAGACGCACCCTAAAATACCTATTACTGAGGAAGTTTTTGATAAAATGCAGAATCCTGCCCTGTATACCCCATGATTTTAATGTGTTCAAAATTCCCCTTCTCCAAGCCATGTCGTATGCCTTCTCTAGGTCGAAAAAAACAGCTACTAGTGTTTGACGCAAGAGAAACGCATTTTGTATTGCAGCTTCTAAAGACACTAATTGATCCACAGAACATCGTCCTTGCCTAAAGCCGCACTGGTCTTTGCAAAGTATATTGTTGGTTTCCAAATACCATACAAGGCGACGATTTACCATTTTTTCTACCAGCTTGCAAAGAACGCTAGTAAGAGAAATCGGACGATAGCTACTTGCATCAGTTTTATCTTTACCTGGCTTAAGAATAGGAATTACTATTGCTTCCAACCAACTGTCAGGGAAAGTATGTTCATCGAATATACGATTGTATATCTCGAGGAGGGCAAGCCTACCTGACGTTGGAAGGTTTTTGATCATGGAATATCCGAGGTTGTCAGGACCGGGAGCTGTGTCCTGTGACGTCATGTATTAACAATATCTCGAGGATCAAAACTTATTATTCCGTTCCGTTGTTTGATGCCCATCAAGGGAGTTGATGGAGATGAACCAGAAACGGAACGGAGTTTCTTTCAAACAGTTGATACTGGTGTTGTTCTTGATACTGTGTTAATATACTGGGACCAAGAATTTTTTCTACTTTGTCTAAATATTCTACGAACTCTAGCTCGGAACCTTTTAGAACCTTCTTAGAGCTCGTCTACGTAAAAGCAAAGCATTCTTACAGTCCTCAGTCCACCAAGGAACGGGGGGACGAGATTGATGTGTCGAGGTTTGAGGAATAGTTTTATGTGCTACGTCTAAAATATTTTCAGTTAAAGTTTGTACTATTTCATTAATAGAGTTAATATCTTCAATGTCATGTGATACAAATTGTTCTGTGAAATCCACCCATTGTGCCTTTTGTAGAATCCACCGCGGAGGGCGTTGATTCGGACGGTGGAATATACAAAGTGAAACATTAATCGGAGTATGATCGCTGCCGTAAAGATCAGACATCGCCGACCATTCGAACTTCGTTGCCAAAATTGGACTGCAAAAGGTCAAATCAACGACTGTCCAACCACCTGTAGAAGACGATAAGTGTGTTGGGGAACCATTATTTAAAAGACATAGATCTAATGTAGTCCTTATATTGTCAATTCGGTTTCCTCGTGAGTTACATGTAGTAGAGCCCCACGATGTGTGGTGAGCATTAAAATCACCCATCAATAGAAAGGGGACAGGTAACTGAATTAATAAGTTAACTAAGTCGTTGTTTTGGAAAGCATAGCTAGGCGGTAAATAGATGCAACATATTGTAAGTTTAAATGGTACGGTAGTCTGAACTGCGACAGCTTGTAAAGGAGTTATTATGTCCACAGGAACGGCACCAATAGAGTCACGAGCGAGTATGGCTACCCCACCCTTCGCTCGTTCTTCCGTTATGAAGTCGGCCCTGACAACAGAATACCCTCTTAAATTGAAAGTGTGCGATTGGTGAAGGTGCGTCTCTTGAAGGCAAATGAATAATGGAGACGTATCGCGTACAAGAAGTTTTAAATCTTCAATATGACTTTTGGCTCCGTTAATGTTCCACTGTATCACGTTGTTATAAATGGAAGGCGTTGACATTGAAAATTAAGAAATATAACGACTAGTATATGGTAGGATTTAATTTAGCTTCGTCAGTTGCACATACAGCCGGTTTATCCATATCCACGGACATCGAATCACTACTGTGACTGATGTCCGAGTCAGATGATTTTTTTAATTTAATTTGTGGAGGTTTACCAGTGGGACCTCCTTTAAAACTTTTTTCTATTTTTTTAACAGGTTTGTTTCCTGCAATGTTAGATTTTTTATTTTTTAAACCAACTGACGGAGGAGCAGTATTCGATTTCTTCTTCAGAAAGTATTCCAGGCCAGGAGAGATCATCTTGTCTACAGGCTTAAGTACCTGTGACTTTGAAAGAAGAGGTTTTTTTGAGACAGTCGTTTTTGTAGTCTGGCTTACATCGGTTGTGTCAGGAGTAAAAGGTGTCTTAACATTAGAATATGTTAATTTTTTTGACGCGGATGATAGTGAAGTCGTAGTAGGTGTGGTACATGATGGAACAGAAACTTGTTCAGATGCAGAAGCAGGAGTAAAACCTTTAGAAAGTAGGGCCATCAGTTGTGCTACCTGTTCCGTCAGAGCCTGGACGGTCTTGGTGAACTCACTACAACTGGTGCAGGATGGCTTCTTGCTGGTAGAGACAACCGTGGCAAAAGATTTGCCTTCAACCGGAGACTTTGACAGCTTGTACAACTTTCTGGCTTCAGAAAAAGAAATTTTATCCCTAGTCATGATAGTTAATATTGCTTTTTCTTCTTTATATTTTGGACAGTTCAAAGATCGAGCAGGATGATCACCCTCGCAATTTGGGCACTTTGGATCATCCTTACAGTCCTTACTATCATGACCTTGGACACCACAATTTCCACATACTACAGCTTTCTGACAACCTGCACTCATATGTCCAAAACCCTGACATTTGAAACAACGACGATTGCTCGGGACATACGGACGTACAGCAAGCCGCTGGTAAAAATTTCAAACGTTTTTACAGGGCTTCTTTTCTTCAAGGCCTTATAAGCTCAGACTGGTCAATGAAGGATTTTCAAAAAACGTTAATGGAGATGCGATTTTTAAAACTGCTCTGCCATGGAATAAAGACTTCGGAAGACTGATCCAACCAATAAGCCACGGAGTCATCGAAAACTTCAAATGTTTTTACAGGGCTTCTTTTCTTCAAGGCCTTATCAGCTCAGACTGGTCAGTGATGGATTTTCAAAAAACGTTAATGAAGATGCGATTTTTACAACAGCTCTGGCTTGGAATAAAGACTTCGAAAGTCTTGACAAAAGCCCTGGCCCGAGGCCTACAAGAAAGAAATAAATATTGTTTCAAGTGAACATGATACTGTAGTCAAAGAGTTAGATTATTTTCAGGATGAAATAAGAAATCTGCCGTGAGATGAAGTTAGTGAAAGGATAGACATTGATAAAGAACCTGACGTCGAAGAAATACTGACGAAAAGTTAATAGAAAATGTTGTAGGGCCTTAACAACAAAATCGGCCACCCGAAACTGAATCCGACTATGAAGAAGGGACTGATGCCAAGATTTCAACACTACAGATACTTTTATAAGGCTTACTGCGTGCAGCAAATTTTATAAATCTGCAGAACTTTTAAACGTGTTGTTTCAAGAAACGAATTTTTAAAGAAAAACATTATTCAGAAAACAAAGACAGTGTTTTTTTTTTTATTCCCCGAGTAAAATGTTCTTTAACTTCCGCCTCGTTCTCCGTTCACCGCTTTTTTTGACTTCCCTCAATAATCCGGCATTTCCGGTAGTCAGGCACTGTCACAGTCCCGAAGGTCACGAATTTGCGGCCTCTTACTGCATAATCTTCATTGATATATTTATTTCACTGAAAATTCAGGCCGAACAACGTGTTTGTGTGTGGCAAACAGTATGTATTTCTTTGATTTAAAAATAATTTAAAAAAATAATAAATATGTAACTTTTTTTTTCTTTTTTGTGTTTAACGTCCGACTATTGTGCACACTTGGGCTAATGCAGACGGTGGGATGATTTATAGCGTATGAAAATGCCAAGCCCTCGCCGGGAATCGAACCCGGATCCTCGGGGTGAAAGCCTAGTACGCTATCCACTAGACCACCGAAGCGGCTATAAATATGTAATAACATTTGTTATCCAGTTTGTTTTGTTTTTTTTAATACAGCTTTTGGTGAAAAGCACATGAACAATTTTCATGACCCAAGAGAAGCACAAAATGTTTTGAGACGTAGTCGAGCTAATTTTAATTGCCCAGCGGTAGTCGTAGACTACAACAGGAACATGAACTCTGTCAATAAATTCGACCAGATGAAATCTCTCTACGAAATCGATAGTAAGAGCTGGAAATGGTGGCACCGTATCTTCTACTTCATTGATGCAGCAGTCGTCAATGTGTTTGTATTGCATAATTGTCTTGCAGTAAACCGTCTAACAATGAAGGATTTTAGGTGTTGGTAGTTCTGGATTGGTTGCTGATGCATTTGTTCATGTTAAGTTGCAGAGTACCCACCTGCATTGAATTTTCCGTTGTAAGAAATTTTTTGGTGACTTCTTGCTTTTTATTAGTGTTATTAATTAAAACTCAACTAATGACATCCATCACAACCAGGATCTTTTAGCAGAATAATAGTTGCTGACGTCTAATTAGTTGATGTTATTAATTGAACAGCCAGTGCAATATAGCATCATTGGGAGTTTGATCTAAAAGTGAAAAAAAGTAACTTTCTGTTTAGGTTATCACCTGCATTGAATTTTCAGTTGTAAGAAATTTTTTTGTGACTTCTTGCTTTTTATTAGTGTTATTAATTAAAGCTCAACTAATGACATCCATCACAACCAGGATCTTTTAGCAGAATAATAGTTGCTGACGTCTAATTAGTTGATGTTATTAATTGAACAGCCAGTGCAATATAGCATCATTGGGAGTTTGATCTAAAAGTGAAAAAAAGTAACTTTCTGTTTAGGTTATCACCTGCATTGAATTTTCAGTTGTAAGAAATTTTTGGTGACTTCTTGCTTTTATTAGTGTTATTAATTAAAACTCAACTAATGACATCCATCACAACCAGGATCTTTTAGCAGAATAATAGTTGCTGACGTCTAGTTAGTTGATGTTATTAATTGAACAGCCAGTGCAATATAGCATCATTGGGAGTTTGATCTAAAAGTGAAAAAAGTAACTTTCTGTTTAGGTTATCACCTGCATTGAATTTTCAGTTGTAAGAAATTTTTTGGTGACTTCTTGCTTTTTATTAGTGTTATTAATTAAAACTCAACTAATGACATCCATCACAACCAGGATCTTTTAGCAGAATAATAGTTGCTGACGTCTAGTTAGTTGATGTTATTAATTGAACAGCCAGTGCAATATAGCATCATTGGGAGTTTGATCTAAAAGTGAAAAAAAGTAACTTTCTGTTTAGGTTATTGTTCCTAGGTACTATTACAAATTAATTTAAATACAGTGGTAATTAATTAAAATAAAATTAATTTAAATTTAATGTAAATTAAATAAATTAATTTATTTTAAAATTTAATTTAAAGACAGTTGGAAACTGTCTCCCAACACAACAACCATCTTGAACTGACAAAGCTAAAAAGACTTCTTGCTTATTAGTATTAATAATTACAATACACCTACTGTACTGTGCATTGTATTCTTCACAAAGACCTTCATTTTCATCCATATAAGAAAGTCATTACTCAAGAACTCTTACAACCAGACTGGCAAAATCAACTGGCAAATGAAACTTTGATTCAAACTTGCCTCAAGATGAGTGTTTTGTTTAGTGACGAGGCACACTTCCACATTTCTGGAAGTGTGAACAAGCAGAATAGAATTAGGTGAACTGTTGTTGATTTGACATTCTGTAGTCAACAAAGTTTTAATGGTTGGTGATGTAAACTACGGCAACAATCATATTCCAATTATTTTCATTTGTAGTTCCTGGTGCCTTCATCAAAGTATGCCGCATGGAATACTATTTTGTCGTTCCTACAAATTTTGTTGATGGTTTCTTGCTTCTTAGTGTTATTACAACACAACTAATGACATCCACCACAACCAGTATATTTTAACAGAATACTAGTTGCCGACATCTAGTTTGTTAATGTTATTAATTAGTCACTGCTATTCTTCCAAAAAAGGAAGAAAATTAATGATTGGTAGTGCTGTAAATATTGTAAATATTTTTTATAAACATATAATAACGTAAACTTTGTATTTTTAGTTCATGTGAAATATAAGACTACAACCACAGTTCCGGTTTGTGCAGTATAGCGCGGAAATCGGGCAGTACGATGTCGCACCGGTAATAGTGACTATACATAAAAATGTGTTCTAAGCCCTAAAAAGACATTCTAAGGTCTTTACTATAGACAACAAACACATTTGATAAGTTAAAAAAAAATTAGTGTCTGGCGTGTTATTTTAATTAATAATACTTAGGAAACACAGCGAACGTGTTAATTCAAACACAATTCATGGCATTCATTTAGGATTCACAATTAGGATTTTGTAACAAGAAATATAAATGATGAATTCTTTCGTCCAACTATTGTACACACGGGCTAATGCATATGATGGGATGATTTATAGCATATGAAAATGCCAAGCCCTGGCCGGGAATCGAACCCGGGTCCTCGGAGTGAAAGCCTAGTATGCTATCAACTAGGCCACGGAGGCAGCTGTTACAATACCTGTTCAGTATCCTAACATAAGGATATTTAGTGACTCATACATGACAGATTCTTGCTTCTTGAATTAATTACAATGCAAGATCCGTCTTTTAACAAAAAAAAGGACCATGTAGTGACAAACAGATGACATCATTCTTCTTAAAAGTTAATAATTACAATGCAACAGTTGTCTTCCAACACAAAGAACTTGTAGTGAAAGCATACATAGTGACTTCTTGTTATAATTTATAATGCAATAACTACCTTCAAAACCAACAAGTTTCTTGTAATTAAAAACACACAACTTCTTGTTTGTAGGTGTAATAATTACAACTGTATTCAATCACAACAAGGATCTTGTAGTAACTTCATTCATCTTGGAGTTATTAATTCCAATACAACTGTTTTTAACAACAAAGATCTTATATTGCAAAGACATGATGAATTTAAAAACTGCCTTCCTAAACAAGAAGGACCTGTATATTGTAGTAACATTTTTTTTTTTTTTTTTTTTTTCCCGGCGAAAAACCGTTCAGGTTATCATCGCCGTCACGAAGGATTAAAGTATATAGAAAAATTAATTAAACAAAGTTTTACTTAAGAAAAAAACAACAATAAAAACAACAACAACAAACTATAACAGTAAAAATAAATTAAAAATTTAGATAACAATTATAGATATATTACACTTAAGAACTAAATAACAATAAATAATGAATAAAATTTAATAACAATTCGTAAAAGTATGCAAAACATAACAGAAATAAAGTTTTTAAATAAAATAAATAAATAAAATAACACAAGAAATTACAAATACAATAAATTAAATTTTATTTAAAACATTCAGACGATGAAGGAAGTCTAGAACCCGGTCAACGGCCGAGGCACTATCTCCCAACATCGTCTGCAAACAGTTGCTCAGACCACACATAAAACGCACATTTTGGAAACCATCACAATCGAGCAATATATGTCTTATTGTGATGGTTTCCCTACAGAACTCGCATTTAGGTGGGTCCCCGCTCCATCAGAAATCCATGCGTTAACATGGAGTGACCGATCTGGCGGCGGTGATCACCACCTCTTCTCTGCGACTTGCACGTATTGACGACCCCCAAGGACGAACTGTACTTTTGATTACCCTCAATTTATTACAGCTTGTAGCTGCCCATTCATTTTCCCACTGTAGATGAATTAGATGTTTTACGTGACAAAGGAAGTCAGACACGATTACACGTTGAGTGCATGGCGGAAGAAAAGTTGCTTCCTTTGCCGCATTATCCGCTATAGTGTTTCCAGATATTCCACAGTGGCCAGGAATCCAGATAAATGATACTCTTGCACCTCGTAGTTCAAGTCTATGGACAGAACACAGAACATCTTGAACCAGAGGGTTTATCGAATACATATCCTGCATTGCCTGGAGTGCACTTTTTGAATCGGAACAAACTACGTAATACAAACTATCGAATTCAATAGTGTTTAGAGCCTTTAAGATGGCAAAGAGTTCGGCTATAAAGACACTACAAGTTGAGGGTAATCCATAATTATACGTTTCGTCCAGTGAGTAAAATGCACACCCAACATTGTTATTCATCTTAGAGCCATCTGTGAAAATAAATTTAGCAGATGGATATGAACTAGTCAGTCGAAAAAACTCACGTTGATACACAATGTTAGGAGTGTTGTCTTTCTGGTATGCACACAAGGAGAAATCAAATGTCGGCATATTGATTTTCCATGGAGGGACAAGACAAAAGGACCTTTCAAACATTGGGGGTAGTTCAATACGTAAGTCATCAAAAATACGGGAAGTTCTAATACCAAGAGGAGCAGTAGCATTCGGTCGAGTTTCATACTGTCTCACCAATTGATTTTTGAAAACTGTATTAAAAGCAGGGTGCCATGGTTTAGATGATAAATTGCTTAAATAAGTTAACTGTAGTTTCTGTCTCCGTCGAGAGTGAAGGTTCCCAGCATCGGCGAGAATGCTTACAACGGGACTAGAACGGAAGGCTCCAGAGACAAGTCGTATTGCAGAGTGATGGACTGGGTCTATTTTTTTTAATAAGGATGGTCGTGCAGACGAATATACAATGCTGCCATAATCAATCCGCGAACGAATCACCGCACGGTAAAACATCAGCATACAACTCCTATCAGCGCCCCATCGAGAACCACTAAGCACCCTCAACATATCGAGAATTTTGTTACATCGTAACTTTAAATCACGCAAATGAGGGTTCCATGATAGTCTTTGGTCGAATATTAACCCCAAAAATCGAACAGATGGAATGGTCCGAATTTCTGTACCATCGAGAAATATTGAAGGAGTTCGGATCTGTCGACGGCGACTGAAGGCAATACATTGAGTTTTAGCGGCAGAAAATTTAAAACCAGTAGAATTCGTCCATGACTGCAATCTATTTACTGTAAGCTGAAGTGTTCTTTCAGCTGTGGCCAAACTTCTAGCACCAACATAAATTGCAAAGTCATCCACAAATAGAGAGCAGCGAACAGGAGACCGCACATTAGTAGTTATACTATTGATAGCAACGGCAAACAAGGTCACACTATACACTTCCCTGCGGGACGCCATTCTCTAACCGAAACGATCTGACAATGTAGATCCAAGGCGTACTCTGAAATATCTGTTAGAGAGAAAATTTTTAATAAAACCTAGTATATTACCTTGTATACCCCATGATTTTAATGTATTTAGTATTCCTCTTCTCCAAGCCATATCATATGCCTTCTCTAGGTCAAAGAATATTGCAACAAGTGTTTGACTAAAACCGAAAGGCATTTTGGATTGCAGATTCTAATAAAACTAACTGATCGATGGAAGATCGCCCTTGCCTAAAACCACACTGGTCCTTAGAGAGTAAATTATTATTTTCTAAGTACCAAACAAGACGGCGATTTACCATTTTCTCCACTAGCTTGCATAGCACACTAGTAAGAGAAATAGGGCGGTAGCTGTTTGGATCAGTTTTATCTTTGCCTGGCTTAAGAATAGGAATCACTGTTGCTTCCAACCAAACATCGGGAAAGAGTGTTCCTCAAACATACGATTGTATATCTTCAGGAGGGAAATCCTCCCGATGTTGGAAGATTTTTAATCATGGAATATACAAGGATATCAGGGCCTGGTGCTGAATCTGAAGAGGATGACAGTGCAGATTCCAGCTCTTCTATTGAGAAGGGCGCGTTCAAAGGAGAAACAGACGTACCAACGATTTAATGGCATTGTTTCTTGAATATTTTTGAAACGACAAAAACCATTGCTATAGGAAGTAGACGAAGAATAATCTGCAAAATATAAACCCAATGTATTAACAATATCTCGAGGATCAAAACTTATTATTCCGTTCCGTTGTTTGATGCCCATCAAGGGAGTTGATGCAGATGAACCAGAAACGGAACGGAGTTTCTTCCAAACAGTTGATACAGGTGTTGTTCTTGATATTGTGTTAATATACTGGGTCCAAGAATTTTTTCTACTTTGTCTAAATATTCTACGAGCTCTAGCTCGGAGAATTTTATACCTCTCAAGATTTTCACTCGTTGGTCGTCTGTTGAACCTTCTTAGAGCTCGTCTGCGTAAAAGCAAGGCATTCTTACAGTCCTCAGTCCACCAAGGAACGGGGGGACGAGATTGATGAGTCGAGGTTTGAGGAATAGTTTTATGTGCTAAGTCTAAAATATTTTCAGTTAATGTTTGTACTATTTCATTAATAGAGTTAAAATCTTCAATGTCAGGTGATACAAATTGCTCTGTGAAATCCACCCATTGTGCCTTTTGTAGAATCCACCGCGGAGGGCGTTGATTCGGACGGTGGAATGTACAAAGTGAAACATTAATCGGAGTATGATCGCTGCCGTAAAGATCAGACATCGCCGACCATTCGAACTTCGTTGCCAAAATTGGACTGCAAAAGGTCAAATCAACGACTGTCCAACCACCTGTAGAAGACGATAAGTGTGTTGGGGAACCATTATTTAAAAGACATAGATCTAACGTAGTCCTTATTTTTTTTTTTTTTTTTTTTTTTTTTTTTTTTCTTTTATTCACTACAATCTGTCACATATTGGGGGACATTAAGTAGTAGGTAGGTCGGGACTTGTCATGACATGCTCGGAATGCGACTAGGGTCACATCCTACATTTACTTTATTATTTAAGTATGTCTTGGGGCATTTTCCGTTTAAGTCGACGAGCGAGTTCGCGAGTTTCCTCCATCAAGACTTTCGCTAGGCGATTTGGGTGGTTTATGATCCTTTCTTTGTAGGTTTTCGTATGACGCAGAATTTCTTGTTTGACTGTATATACTTGAAGGTCGTGATGCAGCTGTTCGTTTGTCACGTACCATGGAGCGTCGGTTACCATTCGTAGCATTTTATTCTGGAATCTCTGCAAGATTTCAATGTTGGAATGAGAGGCGGTCCCCCACAATTGGATACCATAGGTCCAGATTGGTTTAAGCATAACATTGTAAAGAAGAAGTTTGTTGCCCATTGACAGTTGCGAACGGCGACCAATTAACCAATAGTACTTCCGTATTTGCAGTCCCAGCTGTTTGCGTTTGGTAAAGATGTGCTTCTGCCATGTAAGTCGCTTGTCCAGGTGTAAACCTAAGTATCTGACATGATCTGTAGTCCTTATATTGTCAATTCGGTTTCCTCGTGAGTTACATGTAGTAGAGCCCCACGATGTGTGGTGAGCATTAAAATCACCCATCAATAGAAAGGGGACAGGTAACTGAATTAATAAGTTAACTAAGTCGTTGTTTTGGAAAGCATAGCTAGGCGGTAAATAAATGCAACATATGGTAAGTTTAAATGGTACGGTAGTCTGAACTGCGACAGCTTGTAAAGGAGTCATTATGTCCACAGGAACGGCATCAATAGAGTCACGAGCGAGTATGGCTACCCCACCCTTCGCTCGTTCTTCCGTTATGAAGTCGGCCCTGACAACAGAATACCCTCTTAAATTGAAAGTGTGCGATTGGTGAAGGTGCGCTCTCTTGAAGGCAAATGAATAATGGAGACGATCGCGTACAAGAAGTTTTAAATCTTCAATATGACTTTTGGCTCCGTTAATGTTCCACTGTATCACATTGTTGTAAATGGAAGGCGTTGACATTGAAATTTAATACTTTAGTTTATGATAGGATTCATATTTTCAATAGAGCATGCTTTAGATTGGTCAGAATCAACGGACACAGAGTCACAACTAATGTCAGACTCTGATGATTTTTTGGTTTTGTTTACAAGAGGTTTAGTACTAGAACCTCCTTTAGAAGTTTTTTCATTTTTTTTAACAAGGTTTTTCCCTATAGTCGAATTTTTATTTTTAGGTCCAACAGTCGGTGGACAAGTGTTTGATTTTTTTTTTAAAAAGTATTCCAGTCCTGGAGTGGTTTTTTTGTCAACAGGCTTCAACACTTGCGACGTTGTCATTCGTGGCTTGGTCACTGGAAATTTAAGCTTTTTTAAAAGTAGGCTCAGGAGTTACTTTTACAGGAGAAAGCAATGTAGGGCCTTCCTTCACAACCGAACCAAATTTGTGCGACATTGGGCGTTAACAAAGCAAACAACTGAGCAACTTGATCAGTCAAAACCTTTACAGTTTTGGTTAGCTCATCACAATTCACGCAAGATATTTTTTGATTGGCTGTAGCAGAAGCAAAAGATTTTCCACTTATAAGAGGCTTAGAGCTTTTATGGATCTTCTTGGCTTCAGAAAAGGATACCTTATCTTTGGCCATTATTGTAAGAATGGATTTTTCTTCAAGAAACTTGGGGCAGATCGAAGATCGAGCGGGATGATCACCGCCACAATTCACACATTGCGGGCTAACTTGACAACCTTCACCAGAATGACCTTGAATACCGCACTTTCCGCAAACCTCAGGCTTCGTGCACGACGAACTCATATGACCGAAGCCTTGACATTTAAAACAACGCCTTGGATTCGAACATATGGCCTCACCGACAGCCTTTGATAACCAGCATAGATATAATCAGGTATTTTAGGTTTTCCAAATGTCAAGATCAAGGAGGTTGTGGGGATTTTTGTCCCTTTTCCATTCGCATTATCCTGCAGACATCAACTACAGCTTCTGAAGTCAACTCCGTCTTAATTTCACTTAGATCCACATGTAAAAGATCTCGGCAACTTATGACACCTTTTGCAAAATTTAAGGTTCTGTGGGGTTCTACAGATACCTTGACTGTTTCAAAGAAGGAAGTCATTTTTAATAGCGACTGGGTCTGTTTGTCGCTATTTGTTTGTACAAGTAAAGTCCCGTTTTGTAGTTTTTTGATAGAAACTACGGGGCCTGCCCTACCAACAATAGCTTTATTAATTAAAAACGGCGAGACTTTGGACAAATCCGCTCCTTCCGTTGCATTTTTTACGATTAAGGATCTCGGAGAAGGTAACGTAAAGTTACCATCTCCTTGAACATTTGGTGTAGTCTCTTTTCCTATTGCTGCACTAACATCACTTTCTACAGACTCGTTTGACAAGGTCAAACGATGCCTCTTTAAACTCATTTTGGTGTTTTGTTTGTTATTTTCCATAGTTATTTTGCCGAGCGATTCATGAATGAAGACTTTCGAACAACTGGCACAGGGTGCACCCAAACGACCACCAGCAGCCCAGGATACTCGAACTAAAGCGAGAACCCCCAATAAAAAAAAAAAAAAAAAAAAAAAAAAAAAAAAAAAAAAAAAAAAAAAAAAATGAAAGATAGAAAAAAAATGGGGGGGACCTCCAGATATCCTGGAGCCGAAATACATGGTCTGTCAGCACTCCAGAATATTTTAGGAATGGGTTCCGGTACATCGTTACGGTTCCCCAAACCCAAGTACCACTGGCAGCCGCTCTCTATGTACTCACAGAATGCAACCATTTGTTTCGATAGACCCAGCTATGGGCTCCGACACCCATAACTCAACATTCATGCGCTGCCAAGCGCCTATAGGCTGCTCGGTTCCAGAACCTGTCCCATCAGAGGTCCTCGGCAGTGCTAGGCACACATCAGGTTCCACATACTTGGCCCCGCCAAAGGAAACCAAGCAGAATCGCCACTCCCAGACGTAACGGAACAAGCACAGCAAATCCCTAAATGTACGTGTGAGTGTGAGGTGTTTACATCGTAAGTGTAGTGCTGTAAGTGTAAGTGTCTGCTAGACTCGGGTGCCGCGAGGTTCGTCTAGGTCCTCTCACTAGGTGCAGCTAGTCTGCACCCCCCTGCGGGTGTGTATGTGTTTGTGTGAGAGTGTGTTTGTGAATGTTGTGTGTATGTTGAGTAAATGAGTGAGAGTAGAATGAGCTAGAGGTATGGTGGGGTCGCTAAGCCCATCAGCTGCTCACTTCAGCTGCCTCCGCCGGCTTATTTATTTATAACGAACTACTGAATTTATTCAGCTGATTCGCTGAAATAGTATATCTGATTTACTATTTAGTACACGTAAAAATACAAAAATCAACAACATGGTGTATTACCGTAGTCTACGTATATAACTTTATTTGGCTATGTCTATTTCTTCATCATTAAAACTTTGTATGAGCCTATCCACTATCACATACCTTAACAATCTTTCATTCGCTTTAAAGATTGAACATCAATTTTAAGTTCCATTTAACTATTTCAATCAGATCAAAAATTTTAAAAAAATCCCAACTTAGGTGAAATCACTTATATTTTATAATAAAAATGATGGGTTTATATCTACGATATTATGACCAACAATATCTGAGAAAAATTCTACATTTAATAGTGAAAACTTTCTTGGATCTTTCAAAAACTGTATAGTTATTTTAATTTCCCTATGCTGACAATATTACCATGAAATATTTCTTCACCTATAAATATTCATTTTATTTCATCAAGAAAACCTTCCTGATTAAACCCTGTTTTATTACAAGTACACACTTCACAGTAAATCACAATCATTTAACCTTCGAGTGCTAATGTTCTATTTTACTGAACGTTTATGAAAAAAACCATAAAAGTAAAATAAGTAATATTACTATAATTTTTATATTTTATATCATATCAATCAGTTGAGGAAGAATTGTTTTTATTTTACATAAATAACAGTATATACAATCAATCCACAGATCAATTCTTACAGTGTAAACATCGATCAAGTTGGCTGAGACCACTTAGGTATTTCAAAGTTATTCAATTTAATTTTGCTATATAGATTATTTTATTAGCTGTGCATATGCTGTATTTGATTGAGTTTAGTTCAGTGATTGAAGTAGCTCAGTAAATTAAAATATGGATCTATCATATCACCTAAGTGTAAAAATAACGTTAAAACGAATCGTTGAAAAAGAATACCCAGTTGACAATTTTGTGGTTTTTTTAATTACATTTGAAACAATTAGTGAAAGTGACAAAAACATTTTCTTTAATAATACTGACAATGACCCAGATAGTACCACTGAGGTCAAATAAGTAAAGATATTTTTCAATAAATAAGTAAAGTAATAACTTTTAAATAAGTAAAGTAGGCATAACTTTTCAAGAAAAAGAAACTTCAGTGCCTATCATTTGTAACGCTAATCTAGACTAGTACCTCTTTATGTAAATAACACAATAAGATTAAAAATTAAAATCTATATATATTAATAAAAATATTTGTGCGTGTGTGTGTACGTGCATGCACTCATTTTTCGCTTTAACTATAATTTTCAAAAATTAGTCCAAAAACCACGAACAGGAATTTTTTTTAATTACTTTACAGCTTTCTTACTCGAGATTAAAGCAGTAGGACAGGTATCACTTGACAACACTTTTCATACCCTTTCCTGAGATGTACAACACACTGAGGCCTAAGCGCTAAAAACAATTTGACTACTCTAAATCTACATATTTTATTTTCAAAAGCATGGAACTAGCATGGACCTAGGGGCATGCCTTAATTTAATACTACGAATAGTTTAAAATAGTAAATCACCAAGCAAAATATAAATCTGGGATGATAATGGGTCCATTGACAAAATTATTTAAGACAGCCTAACTTTTTTTCAAACAACTGCCTTGTTAGACTACGTGGTTGATAAGTTATATGCTAATAACTTTAAAAATTTTAAAATAATACGCCTATGCCTATTACAATAATTTAGTGTAAAATAATTATCTTGTTAAGTACGTACACCTGCCTTTCTAGCTTCAAACATTTTATATTTTTTTTTTCCGGCGAAAAACCGTTTAGGTTATCATCGCCAATCATGCTAAATGAAAGTATATATAAAAAAATTAACAAAATAACAAAATATATATATATATATATATATATATATATATATATATATATATATAAATAAAACTACAACAAACTATATTTGTAAAATTAAATTTAACAAAATTTAAGTAGCAGGTATAACTATATTAATAATAAATACTTAAGAACTAAATAACAATTAATAATGAATAAGATTTAATAACAATTAAGTAAAGGTATATAAAAACATAACAGAAATAAATTTATATAGATAAAATAAATAAATAATATAACACAAGAAATAACAACTATATAAATAAAATTTAATTTAGAACATTTAGACGATGAAGGAATTCAAGAACCCGGTCAACGGCCGAGGCACTATCTCCCAACATCGTCTGCAAACAGTTGCTCAGACCACACATAACACGCACATTTTGAAAACCATCACAATCGAGCAGTATATGTTTAATTGTGATGGTTTCCCTACAGAATTCGCATTCAGGTGGGTCCCCGCGTCCCATCAGAAATCCATGCGTTAGCATGGAGTGACCAATGCGAAGGCGGGTGATCACCACCTCTTCTCTGCGACTTGCACGCATTGACGACCCCAAGGACTAAACTGTACTTTTGATTACCCTCAATTTATTATTGCTTGTAGCTGCCCATTCATTTTCCCACTGTAGATGAATTAAATGTTTTACGTGACAAAGAAAGTCAGACACGATTACACGTTGAGTGCACGGCGGCAGAAAAGTTGCTTCCTTTGCCGCATTATCCGCTACAGTGTTTCCTAATATTCCACAGTGGCCAGGAATCCAGATAAATGATACTCTTGCACCTCGTAGTTCAAGTCTATGGACAGAGCATAGAATATCTTGAACCAGAGGGTTTACCGAATACATATCCCGGATTGCCTGGAGGGCACTTTTTGAATCAGAACAAACTACGTAATGCAAACTATCGAATTTAATAGTGTTCAAAGCCTTTGAGATGGCAAAGAGTTCGGCCGTACAGACACTACAAATTGAGGGTAATCCATACTTATACGTTTCGTCCAGTGAATAAAACGCACACCCAACATTATCGTTCATCTTAGAACCATCTGTGAAAATAAGATTAGCAGATGGATATGAATTAGTCAGACGAGAAAACTCACGTTGATACACAATATTAGGAGTGCTGTCTTTCAGGTATGTACACAAAGAGAAATCAAAGGTCGGCATATTGATTATCCATGGAGGGACAAGACAAAAGGACCTTTCAAACATTGGGGGTAGTTCAATACGCAAGTCTTCAAAAACACGGGTTGTTCTAATGCCAACAGGGGCTGTAGCGTGCGGTCGGGATTCATATTGCTGGAATAACTGATTGTGGAAAATTGTACTGTAAGCAGGATGCCATGGTTTACATGATATATTAGATACATAACTTAATTGTAACTGCTGTCTCCGACGAGAGAGTGATGGTTCGCCTGCATCGGCGAGAATACTCACGACGGGACTTGAACGGAAAGCACCAGAAACAAGGCGGATTGCTGAGTTATGCACGGGATCTAGTTTCTTTAAAATCGATGGTCTAGCAGATGAGTACACAATGCTGCCATAATCAATTAGTGAACAATTACGGCACGGTAAAACATGAGCATACAAGTCCTATCAGCGCCCCATCGAGATCCACTAAGAACCCTCAACATATCGAGGATTTTATTACATCTTAATTTTCAATCACTCACGTGAGGCTCCACGAGAGCCTTTAAGTCGAGTGTTAGACCCAAGAATCGAACGGATGGAGAAGTCCGAAGCTGTATACCATCAAGATATAACGACGGAGCCTGGATCTGTCTCACGGCGACTGAAAGCAATACACTGATTTTTAGCAGCGGAGAATTTAAAGCCAGTAGTTCTCGTCCCAGGTCTGCAACCTATTTATTACCAGCTGAAGGGTCTTTTCAGCTGTTGCCATGTTCCTGGTGCTTACGTAAATAGCAAAATCGTCTACAAAGAGAAACATCTGACAGGGGACCGTGACATTAGCCGTTATGCTATTAATTGCAATAGCAAAGAGAGTAACACTAAGTACACTCCCCTGTGGAACACCATTCTCTAAGTAGAAGCGATCTGATAGCGTACTACCAAGGCGCACCCTGAAATACCTATTACTGAGGAAGTTTTGGATAAAATACAGAATCCTGCCTTGTATACCCCATGATTTTAATGTGTTTAGTATTCCTCGTCTCCAAGCCATATCGTATGCCTTCTCTAGGTCGAAAAAAACAGCAACTAGAGTCTGACGCAAGAGGAAGGCATTCTGTATTGCAGACTCTAGCATTACCAACTGATCAATAGAAGATCGTCCTTGCCTGAAACCACACTGTTCTTTGGAAAGCATTTTGTTTGTTTCTATGTGCCAGACCAGACGACGATTTACCATTTTTTCTAATAGCTTGCAAAGGACGCTGGTAAGAGATATCGGACGATAACTACTTGAATCAGTTTTATCTTTACCTGGCTTAAGAATAGGAATTACTACTGCTTCCAACCAAGTGTCAGGGAACATATGCTCCTCATATATACGGTTGTATATCTCGAGGAGGGAAAGTCTACCTGACGTTGGAAGATTTTTAATCATGGAGTAAACAAGGTTGTCAGGACCGGGAGCTGAATCTCTAGTAGACGATAGTGCAGATTCTAGCTCATGCAAAGTAAACAAACTATTCAAAGGAGATTCACCAGATTTGCCGACGGTGAACGGGACTGCTTCAATTCTATTTTTGTACCGACAAAGGCACTGCTGTAGGCGGTAGAAGAAGAAAAAAGCTTGCAAGAGATGACCCTAAAATATTTACAATATCTGAACAATCAGTTAATATTTCTCCGTTTGTCTGTTTAAGTCCCATCAATAAATTGGATGCACTACAACCAGAAACAGAACGAAGGTTCTTCCAAACAATAGATGGAGGCGTTGTCCTAGATATTGTTGAGATATATTGGGTCCAAGAATCTTTCCTACTCTGCCTGAAAATTCTACGTGCTTTGGCTCGTAGAACTTTATACCTTTCGAGATTTTCACTCGTCGGACTTTTGTTGAATCTACTTAGAGCTCTTCTCTACGCTGGCGTATGGCCTCCTTACATTGTTCGTTCCACCAAGGGACTGGTGGGCGTGGTGGGTGTGGTGAGGTTTTGGAGATAGTTTCTCTGCTGCACATAAAATTTGTTTTGTGAAATTGTCTACTACTGCATTGATACACGTATGATATCCAATTTCTGGTGATACGAATCTCTTTGAAAATTCTTCCCAGTTCGCTTTTTAATAATCCAACGCGACAAACGTTGATTCATAACAGGAGGTTACGAAGGTAATATTAATAGGAGTATGATCGCTGCCATATAGATCAGGTAATACCGACCATTCAAACTTTGTCGCCAAAACTGGACTACAGAATGACAAATCAACAGCTGTCCATCCGCCGGTGGATGCTGCCAGATGCGTGGGTGAACCGTCATTTCTAAATGACACAGATTTAAAGTAGACCGTATTCCCTTTGAGTTGCAGGATAACGAACCCCAGGATGTATGATGGGCGTTAAAATCACCTACTAGTAGGACCGGCGGTGGCAACTGGGATATCAAATCATATATTTCATAATTTTGAAACTTATAGCTCGGCGGCAGGTACAGGCTACAGATAGTAAGTCTGAATGGAACGGTAGTCTGAACGGCAACAGCTTGTAGTTCAGTCACTATGTTTACAGGAACCGATGCGATTAAGTCATGAGTCAGGAGGGCGACACCACCCCTGGCTCTTTCTTCAGTGTAGAAATCCGTCCTGAAAACAGAATAATCCCTAAAGTTGAAAATGTGAGATTCGTGAAGGTGCGTTTCTTGAAGGCATATTATTAAAGGAGACGAATCTCTCACAAGAACTTTTAGGTCTTCAATATGGCTTCTTACTCCATTAATATTCCATTGTATGATATTATTTTTCATTCAAATTGCAGGCATTGAATTATACATAAATGATTAATTTATCACAGGATTCGATTTACTTTCATCAGGTAATAATTTTGATGTATTATATTCTACAGACATCGAATCACTACTGTGACTGATGTCCGAGTCGGATGATTTTTTGGATTTGATTTGTGGAGGTTTAGCAGTGGGACCTCCTTTAAGACTTTTTCCTATTTTTTTAACAGGTTTGTTTCCTGCAATGTTAGAAATTTTATTTTTTTCCCCAACTGACGGAGGAGCAGTATTCGCTTTCTTTTTTAAAAAATACTCAAGGCCTGGAGGGATCTTCTTGAGATACCTCAACCAGATACCTTGACCAGGTCGAAGAAGGAGGTCATTTTCATCAACGAGCGGCTCTGCTTCTCATTTTAGTTTCCACTAATAATGTTCCATTCTGTAACTTCTTAATAGAAGCTACAGAACCTGCTCTACCCGAAATCGCTTTATGTATAAGGAAGGCGGCGTCTTTGACAGATCTGCCCCTTCCTCCTGATTGCTAAACACTAAAAATTTTGGAGTTGGTAGTTCTGAAATTGAAGCTACCAACGATTCTACATCATGATTATCTGTACTGGAAGACTCATCAGATACAGTTGAACGAAGTCTCTTCAACGAAATTTTGGCGTTTTTTGTTATTTCATCCATAGTTTGTTTTACCGAGCGATTCATGAACGAAGATGTTTCGAACAACTGGCACAGGGTGCACCCAGACGACCACCAGCAGCCCAGGATACTCAAACTAAAGCGAGAACCCCCAATAAAAAAAAAAAAAAAAAAAAAAAAAAAAAAAAAAAAACCTCCAGATATCCTGGAGCCGAAATACATGGTCTGTCAGCACTCCAGAATATTTTAGGAATGGGTTCCGGTACACAGTTACGGTTCCCCAAACCCAAGTACCACTGGCAGCCGCTCTCTATGTACTCACAGAATGCAACCATTTGTTTCGATAGACCCAGCTATGGGCTCCGACACCCATAACTCAACATTCATGCGCTTGCCAAGCGCCTATAGGCTGCTCGGTTCCAGAACCTGTCCCATCAGAGGTCCTCGGCAGTGCTAGGCACACATCAGGTTCCACATACTTGGCCCCGCCAAAGGAAACCAAGTAGCATCGCCACTCCCAGACGTAACGGAACAAGTACAGCAAATCCCTAAATGTATGTGTGTGTGTAAAGTGTTTAAATCGTAAGTGTAGTTCTGTAAGTGTAAGTGT
>JAJIZJ010000226.1:0-27011 GCA_022606455.1 Callitettix versicolor | reverse complement strand
TTTAGCAATCCCTCCATACCTCTTGCTCATACTACTCTCCCTTATCTACTCAAGGTATACAAACAATTCATTACTCTACATAGCTTGGCTAACTATAAAATGTAAAGCGGCCCGTGCTGATAGAGTGAATGGACACTGGCCTAGCGACCACCCAGAGTACCTTAGCCTTACCCAACATTCAGGGCTCTGTGTGGGCATATCACATTACCTTAGCTACTTGTGGATGTTTCCATAAGTAAGAATATAAAATAGGATGAGTGGAATCTCACTGAACAATAAAAGGTTGGCCAAATAAAGCAGAACCTCTGTAATGAAGGTTAAGAGAAAAGAAAATTGGAGGGAATTAGCAGAACAAGCATCTCAATAAGGAACTGTGAGTCACCAATTAGATTTTTTTTTTTAACGTCCGACTATTGTGCATACTTGGGCTAATGCAGACGAGTTACCAATTAGAAGTGGGGGAGATACCCACCTTGATTCCTCTCCAAACCCTAGCCTTTATAAAGAGACTACGACAGGACAATGTGCTTTTAACTGAGCATCTCAGGAATAAAGAAAGGGGGAACAGTAAATTTACAAAGGTCGCATTGCAATAGTAACTTTACAGATTTAATCATTCCTTGATTGAGTATCTACTTTAATAAAAAAAAATGCTTTTACTATTAAATTTGATTCATTGCATAGTAATATACCGAATAGCTGTTTCAGCATGACAAGCATAGGGGAAAGCCAAATAGTATTTGTAGCAATACAGCTCTTGAGAAGCAACCAAGCTAAACAGTATATGGGTCCAATAAGAAGCACTTTATATATATATATATATATATATATATATATATATATATATATATAACTTATATATATATATATATATATATATATATATATATATATATATATATATATAAGTTATATAGACAATTATTGTAAACTTTGCTAGATTTAGTGTTGGACTTAGCTATATTTAATGCTGACAGTTTAGCTTTTAGCACAGTAAGCATTTTCATGTACCTAGAGAAGAAAGAGCAGGAGCTCAGTGTTAATCGAGGTTTCACTCAGTTCGCATCTCAATGCATATGAGACTTAATTTAAATAATTATAATAAGTTTTAAGTGAATATTAAAGTCTTATTGTAATTAATAAAAAGTTGTTTTTTTAAAAAGCGACATCCTCGAAACCATACCATAACTGGCGCAGTCGGTAGGACACCGGGAAAATTAGTGCATATAATTTTTCTTCAGTTTCAACTGTTAACCGAAGTGTCGAACAAAAGATTCAACCGCTCAATTTAATAAGTGTATATTATTAAATTGAACACAACCAACCGACAAAGTGAATATTTGCAACCGTAGAGTGAACATCTACATCCGAGTGAAGTGAAGTGTTTGTGCGAATTTTTAAAGTGGCAAGTGCGCGTAAAATGAGCAAAGTATTTTGGATCTTATTGTAAGTAGATCCCACAAAATAGTTTTGTATACTATATACCTACATGAATGTATGTTACATCAATTTTATTAAATAATTAACAAACAAAATAATTAAATATCAAAGATCAATTTGTTAATTGAATCAATTGAATATTTTTAAAGATAAACCAAACATAGGTTATCATAAATAATTTGTAGCATTATTTTATAAGTATTATATTTTATAATTTGATTTTTAATTTTAATTTTGATTTATTTTTGTGTGTAGTAATAACTAAATATTACAATGTCTATCCCAACACTGAAGAAAGAATACCTGGACATGATTCCAGAGTTTAGCGGAGAACCAACCATGCTTAATAGATTCATCACAATATGTGATAAAATGGTCAATAAATTCTTTGTAGCTGATAACTTAGAAGATTTCCAAAATTAATATTTGTTATCGTCCATATTATCAAAATTAAAGGGGCAAGCTCTTGAAATGGTAGTTAATTCTAATACTTATGCTTGGGCAGATGTAAAAATAATTTTGCTGACTAGTTATTTTGATAAGAAGGATTGTTTTACTTTGAATCTTGAAATGGCAGAATTAAAGCAAGAAAACGGGAAATCACCTTTCAAATTTTATGAAAAGATTCAAAAGCTATTAAAGTTACAGATAGCATTTTTTTGTAAACAGAGAACCATCCGCTAGGGATGTTCTATGCAAGTATGCACAAAAATTAGCATTACGTGTTCTGTTAAGGGGACTTCAGGAACCGCTAGGGGTCCCTCATGAGAACCAAAACCCCACCTCACTTGAAGAAGCACTCAGTATGCTTACAAACGATTTCCAGTTTAAAAACAACAAATTATTCCAAACAAACCGTTCCAACATTCCACCAAAAAACAATACATGCCAATCCGTAAACCAATACCTAATCATCAGTTTCAACAAAACTCTTACAAACAATTGCATCAACCAGCACAACCCAACTTTAACTATGGACACAGACAACCTTACAGTCAGCCACAAAAACATTTCGTAACTAATAATACTCCAAAACAGTAGAGTAACAATTAAGTAACAGTTAAGTATCAATTGTAACAATAGAGTTAATTCCAAATACTTTTGTTCATTCTGTAATATCGCATTTACAATTTGACTTTGAGTTATCAATCCTTAAGGGGTAATAAAGCTCAACAATAATACTGTTCTTTACAATAATAAAGAAGCTAGAACACTACAGGATCAACCTAGATACTGTCTCCAGAATTGATCGGAATTCACCCATCACACAACATCCACCATCGAATGGGATGGGAGAAAGATTACATTCTACACTAATAGAACATATAAGATTATTAAACAACCAATCTGAATTTAAAAATGAAACAATAAAAATAAAGTAAAATATGCAATAATCGCCTACAACAACAGTATACATTCTGTAACGAATTAACTCCGTTTGAAATTTTAAATGGACACATAAATTCCAATTCACTTTTAGATATTGACGTTGAGAGACAAGTTATGATTACGATGCCACCCACAAAGAAAGGACACAAAGATTGTATGAGATTATTAGAGAAACAAACCAAAATACAAAGGAAAATATTTTAACTAAAAGGAATGTCAATAGAGAATTAGTACCCGAAATTCCATCTGATGTTTATGTCAAAACTGTACAGAAACAAAGTAAAACTAAAAACAAATATAATAAAGAAGAAGTTACTTCAGTAAACGCAGAATTAAAAACGGCAAAAATTAAAGGGAGACACCCTAACACCAAACAAAAAAATCCATCTATCAAAAATTAAAAGACCAAGGAAAATCAGTAAAATTCCAAAATCTAATGATCCTTCTATAAATCCTGTTCCAGGTCCCTCCTCTTCCTTCAGGAGTAATTAAAGATAAGCTAGAGATAATTTATGTAGAAAATAAAGTTAATATTAAGAAAACTAGGTATACTTCAACCAAGTATAATTTCCACAAAATAATTGTTCAGTAAAATATAAAAATTCATCAGTTCTATAATAATAAATTATCATTAGAGCCATAAATAGAAAATATGTGGGCATTTGAAAGTGTAATAGACGTAAGTTGTAAAATTAGAGCTAAAGAAATAGTATATTTGCTGAAATTGCTTATTGTAAATGAAATAGACTATAATATTTATAAGTTGTTATTTGTACCAACCAAATATGAATCAGGATATAACTGTAATTCCTAGAGTAAAATATATGTTAATGTCTAAATCTAAGTTAGGTAAGGTTAAACTCTTAGGTTTAAACAGTAATTGTAAGAACAAAATTCATTCAAAATCTCTATGCTCATTGGAACAAATAACTAATCATAATCTTGATTGTGAAACATCTATAATACAATCCGGCAAGACGGACAGCTACAAATATTCTGCATTGGAGATTCCTGAAAATTTAATATGGATTCCTGAAATGAACCAATATTTGGCAATTTTACCTCAAAAGGAAACTACAGCAACTACACTTCGAGGATCTACTTAATCAGTCCCAACAATGATTCAATTCTTTATCAAGATAAACAATTGTATCATTTAATTTAGACGCTATATCAAAAATTCATCAACATTCAGTTATTACAACAAAAATCAGCATTTGGACCATCATCATATTCGGAAGTCTTCTCCTGGTGATTATTTATATTGTGTTTAAAGATTTTCGGAAAGGACCAACGTCAACCCAGCACTCAACCACCCCGGAAGTTTTGTTTAGGGATGGAGGAGTTATATAGACAATTATTGTAAACTTTGCTAGATTTAGTGTTGGACTTAGCTATATTTAATGCTGACAGTTTAGCTTTTAGCACAGTAAGCATTTTCATGTACCTAGAGAAGAAAGAGCAGGAGCTCAGTGTTAATCGAGGTTTCACTCAGTTCGCATCTCAATGCATATGAGATTTAATTTAAATAATTATAATAAGTTTTAAGTGAATATTAAAGTCTTATTGTAATTAATAAAAGTTGTTTTTTTAAAAGCGACATCCTCAAAACCATACCATAACTTATATATATATATATAATCAAAGCAGAAGATTTTTTTTAAAATTAGATTTTAGAATATTTGCTTAGGACCACCAGTAGTATAATTATTTTGAAAAGAATTTAGTGCCTTTAATAGAATTCCTGTATGTTTTCTTGCCTTTGATTGTTCTTATAAGTAGGCTACTTTTTTAATGTCTATAAATAGTTAAGTCAGCTGTAAATATTGGTAATTAAAAATAACATTAATAAATGTTAAACTGTTTAAATATCTGTTGCATTTAGACATGAAAGTGCCAAATCTTAAGGCGTCCTATGTTAGATTCAATGCAATGCAGAGAAATGATACTACGGCCGTCATGAAAAAATTTGCATGTAATTTGAACTGGACAGAAGATGACTACGTCCCTGACATAGGGTGTGGGCCAGGAGATGTTACTGTGGACTTTATACTACCTTTATTATCAGATAACAGTAAATTGGTAATAAAAATTATTACAAATAATATACTTGTAACACAAACTAAGAAATGTATTTATTGTACAGTGAAACTTCCCAACAACAGACATAGCTCGGACCATATAAAATGTCCTTGTCTGCTGTTGGGAAGAGTACAGTTAGAGTCTTAGATTAAAACATTTTTTTTTAAAGATAAATAGATTTTGTATTTACAAAACAGCATAATAGATCGTATGTCCATCTGTTCGGCACCAGGCTCCATATGTGGAACCACATATGGACAGTTCCAGGAAAGTGGACAATTCTGTTTAGATTGTGAGAAAATCTATTTAGAAGAGTAGTCTAAGTGGAGAAAAAACATCTAGGTCGGTTCCATGTATAATATAGCAGCTAACAACCAGACCTACACCATCGACCTCCTGTAATGAGTTAACAAAGTGGACTAATCTGTTTCTTCTTGCTGAAGCACTCAAGTGAATTATGATGAAACTGTGCGGAAAACAAGCCTCGTATAGTCTTTGAAGCACTTAAGCTTGGAGAGACAGTCATAGTTTCTTTTTTGAATTCCTACTATTAGTCCACACTCTTTCTATATATATTTATATATCTTGTTCAAATTTTCAATCGTTAATAAAATACTTTCTACTGATCCTCTTAATTCAAAAAAAGTTTTTTAAACTTGGAGTGGATGACACTTGATGTTAATACAGTTTTTGTCAAATATTAATATCGTGTATTTGTACAGACTATACAATAGGATCTGATTTAAATAACACTTATGTTCTATCCTATATTGGTTTTAGGAATCACAGTACGCAGTTGTCTCACTGACATGATGGAAGCACATGACCTAAGTAGGAATTGACTAAAAAAAATTTTTTTATATTACTTATTTTTGATACTGTCAAAAATATATTTTCAAGCATTATTCCCACGCCATCATTTTCACTCCTCTCACTACATTTATTCTTTCTAAACTTGTTGCTTCCAGGAAGTGACTTGCCAGGAAAACACTAAACAGTAAAGTTTTTTGGCTTCCATACATCAATAATTTCCAAGAAAAAGCTGACATGTTATGCTGTCCATCTGGATATGAAGAAATTCCAATGAGCCCAAGTACACTGATTTAATGTCTGTGTTCATTTTTGAGAATGTTTGCTATTTAGAAATTCATTTAAGTCGAGAATACCTTCATCGCTGTGAGGGAATACAAAAATGCCCATTATGAAGAGTCTGCTGTTTTGAAATGTCATTAAGGGGAGTTTCAATTTATTTGACAAATTGATTATCATACAATTCTTTAATTTTAAAGATAATTGCATTTTTATATAATTTTACAAACTAGCTTAGTAGTATTTACATCAGGATTGTAATAGGCTATTTAACCTAATAATATATTTTTATTTTTCTAGGTTGGGACCGATATCAGTGAATATATGATTGAATATGCAAAGGAAACATACACTGATAAAAGGCTCAAGTTTTTAGTTGTTGATTTTGGTTCTAAATATGTTGTAGATGTTTTACCTGAAAACACATTCAGTAAAATATTTTCCTTTTACGTTTTACATTGGATAAAAGATCAAAAGTAAGTACACCTACCATTGTATACCAATGTA
The DNA here is from genome assembly GCA_022606455.1 of Callitettix versicolor. NCBI lineage: Eukaryota > Metazoa > Arthropoda > Insecta > Hemiptera > Cercopidae > Callitettix > Callitettix versicolor. The sequence continues at coordinate 20,504 of JAJIZJ010000226.1, read as the reverse complement.
CCATGTACCACTGTAAATACCAATGTATTTTATATTGTGTCATTAAAATATCGTATCGGAAGAAATTCAGAGTTCAACATTCCTATGATTTATTTTATTATAACTAATTATCATAAAAATTAATCTCAACAAGAAAATAAGAAAATTTTAAATATTTTTCTTCTTTAAAGAAACAAGGTTAACGAAGAAAGAATAAATCTCCTAGTGCAGTGCATTCTAAATGACATTCCTCAGCTCACTTCATATTTTATAATTAGCACATGATTCGCTTCATTGGGCAAATTATTTCTTGAAACTTAGGCATAGTTTTGTAAATTTACACTGTTCTTATTAACCTTATTGACTCAATCACAGCATGCAAATGTTATGCAATTTAAATGAATTTCCAAACATTTCAAATTTAATGACCTTGTGTAAATGAACATTTTATAATAAATGCAGTCATGGTGACTGCTCCAATAGCTTATTTTCTCTTAAAAAATAACTATTAAATATTATAACATTGTTCTTCTGATTAGTAAAAACAGTATTGCTGTAATAAATTTTACATATTTATATACTTTGTGAAATTATCCGGGCATTTTTCTAGACATTTCTGGAGATATGAAAACCTTAAGGTTGTGCCATCAAAAAAACAATTATGGATATTTTGGCTTAAAATAACTCACACATGTTAGGAGACATGTTATTTTCACATATAAATTTAAAAAAATTTTTTTTTAGCGTTTTAAGGGGGGTTTTAAATGGTCTTTTTTGTGTTTTAGTCAATCCACACCCACATGTAAACGGAAGAAGCAATTTAAACCAAATTTTGGGGTTATATGCTACTAAACATGACCAATACCTTAATTACCCTCATTTTGCCATATCGGACATTTTAAAAAACTGTTTTTTAAAAAAATATTTTTTATTGAATCAAAATTTAAACTTCATAGCGAGATGAAGATAGATTTGAAGGTTATTTTTCAAAAAAATATCTGTTCTAGATGGAATCGTTTAGCCGTGGGGGTGTTTTAAAAAAATTGGCCTACTCCTGCAAATGAAAAGATGCAACCCGCAATCTTTGTTCTCTTTCTAACACTCGCGCTCTCTCTTGCTCCCTCTCCTCCACCGGCTTATCAATTCCCCCACTTGGTCACTCGCTACATTCGTCAACCAGTTGATTTCCTGGAACCTTCTACAGTAACTGTCCGATTGCCTCTTTTGCACTACAATTGGATTTTTCTCATTATAAACGACTCATTTTTGATTTATTGTTAAAGTAAATGAACAATAATGTGATAAATTTAGTTACACCATTGCCTTTATTGGTTTTTCCTGAACAATTACACATTTAATTCTTAAAAAAAAATTATATATAATTTGTTTGAGAATAATGTCACAAAACAAAATTTTCATAGTCTTTTGTTTTGACTAAAACCAGATCAAGAGTTCTTAAGATTATATCTCTTTTGCAGTGATTGTTATCCGTGATGTCCTGAATATAACTGAAATTTTTCAAATCTTTATTTTGATTCTACACCAGTTATTAAATTTTTCCCCGATATACTGTTCATTCCGCTTGTAATAATACTGTATTAATAAAATGATATGTATATAATAGGCATGATACCATTAGTTGGAAAGATATACAATACATTTCACAAAAGAAAATGTTAAATATTTATTTCAATTATTATTGAATAATTATTTATAATTGATAATTATATAAGATTTATGTAAAGGTACAATCTATAAAGGTACTTATAGAGAATCGATTTTTGTTTTGAAATTCAAATAAAATAAATGCTATGTTTGAAATAATAAACATTAAGATCTAGTAGAAAGAGAGGGAAGGAATATTGAATGAATTCGACTGCATTAATCGGAATCGTAATGCAACTGGGGAAAATAATTCATTTCGAGAATCGTAGTGTACAATGATCGAGTACTCCATTCAAATCAAAGAATCGAGTACTGATTCTTACTAGACTATCCTATCACTACGAGAGCAGGAAGTATAAGAGGTGTGTTCAGAAAGTAACGAGAATTTTTAAATTTTAGCGGTCTTGGAAAGTCCGATTGTCACATTTTTTTTTATTATGTTGGTATACATGCCCTTGAAGTATGATAAAACTTTCAGCTGTTTTCATTGTTGACTTTGTTCATGACAGCCACTAAGGTTAGACGTGTTTTTATGAGCTCGGCGATTTTCGCTTTGTTAAAAGAAATAGATCAAAGAATTTGTATCACATTTTACGTAAAAAATGGAATAGAGTGTAACAAAGTGTATGAAATGTTAACAATGGCCTATGGTGAGTCTGCTATGAATAAAACAAGAGTTTACAAGTGGTATAAGCGTTTCCAAGAAGGCCAAGAAGAAGTTGAAGATTATAGTTAGAGAATTGAAATTTTCAGGTTACCACCACATGTAGGGGTGCACTGAAAAACGATTTTCCAGTATTCAACCCCTAAAGAGGTAAAAAGAAGTACAACAATTTTTTGGAAAAATATGTTTTTCATATGACCTTCTTAAAAAGTAACATAGTCACTCTTAAATATAAGTAATGAAATATATTTTCACCATTTCCCAAAACTCATTCCCTAAAGAGATTGAAAGGGGTAGAAAATGTAAAATAGGGTATACAATTTTGCATTACAAAAATTTTTTTCTTGATCGTATATTACAGAAATATGCTTTCATTTCTCACCTAGACAAGACGCAATAAAGCCACTTGCATAACATTCATTGTAAATGTTTTTCAACAGAAACAATATCGCTATAAGGGGAGAATTATATCTCCTGCCACTGACCAAGGCTTTGAAACACAAATAATGAAACACATATTTCAACATTTTTCCGAATTCATTCCCTAAAAGAATAATAATGTAAAAAAGAGGTGTCATTGGAGAAAAAAGAGTGTTTGCATTGGAGAAAAACATTTTTATTTATTGGATTTTCTTAAAAGTAAACAAAATATTCTAAAACACAAATTATGATGCACGTAATTCAGCATTTTCCCCGAATTCATCCCCTAAAAGGATAAACATATAAAAGAGGTACAGGCTAAATATTTGCATTGGAGAAAAATATTTTTTATCAGATTTTCTTAAATTCGAATGGAACACTTTTGAAGACAACAAAACAACATATTCAGGTTTTAATATTTTTTCATATTCACTGTAAAATAATCATGAGTTTAGATTATCACGCTTTTATTAATACATTTTTTTAATGTTTCTAAATTATTACATTACTGAAACAGTTTAATCTTCGTGGGCGAAGCCACGATGGGTAATGCTAGTAATATCTATACAAGCTTTACTTTAAGATATTTACATAAGACTAGGTGGCCATCAAATACGGAGCGGAGTTTCACTGAACGAAGCGGACTACGCATACAAAAACGAATTTACTTATTTTTTATGTAGGTACGGCCACTGAAAACATAACGGAGCTAAGCAGAGTCGAGTTGCATCGCTGGGCTCCGCTCCACGTAGCTTCGACTCTGTCTACATTCGATTTTGATGTTGACTCCGCTTCCCCCCACTACGCTAATTCACGCTTTTAAACTTATTTCTCGCTGCCTAGATTATGGTTTTTAATATATTAGTTTCCAAGATTCCGTTACAGCAGACCTAAATATTTACATTTAAAAGATACAAATGCGTTCTTTAAACTGACTGAATTCCACATTTTTGGTGACCGCCTGACCTAATACTTACATACGACAATTTGTTTACTATATGACAATTTGTTATATATAGCCTACAATTTACTATATGACAATTTGTTGTTAAATGCTTTTGGGATGCATTCAAAGGCAATTTCAACAAACTTTTTAACTGTAGACTTGTGGGAAGAGCTTTTCACCACTTGGTGGTTTTTATTTAGATTTTTACTAGCCTAGGTACTGCAATTGTTAAATGGGAAACCAGTAATTTTAGATTGGAGATTAGAAAAGCCTGTATTGTTAAACTTTTCAAATGTTTTTCCTTCAGCCTAATCATACACAATATAATTATTTCTGGTCGTGCTGATTAATTTGGTTTATATCATCAAATTGCCTTTTACCTATAAGAACAGTGATCGTTCTGATCAGCATACTGCAGAGTTCTTAAATTTTGAGAAGCTTTTATTACATCATCAATGTTCAAGGTTTATTACTCCAATCATATTTATCTGTACATACAAATGCACACGAAATCCTGACGTCATGTTTCATTTTGCATTTTTATTTTACATTTTATTTTCATTTAATACAATTTTAATGTTTTAAATGCTAATTTATACAGTTTTTAACACTGATTACGATAGAAGAAAATCAAATTTGTATAGAAAGTATTATGTAAAAACTTACAAAATTCACGGCTTTTCATTTTTGTATTTTTATTGTAGAACAAAAATTTAATAAATTTAAAATGTTTTTATTTTAAACAAAAACAGCATATTTAGGAAATTTGCTTCCATGAGGTCAGCGAGTAGCGTGCTATAATTACAAATACAAGTTGGAATAGGCAAACTACAATATAAGTCAAAAAGTGATATTCTGTAAAAACAGACAAATATAACGCATGAATGTGAAGTTCTGTTTCGTAAATCGCATGGTAAGATGTCATAGCATATAGCCAGCCTTGAAAAAAATGCCAAGTAAGCATAAGGTCTGATAAAGCCCACAGTTATCGAAGGAACCAAGAAAAGTGTGGAGCGTGGAGGGGGAACCACGAAACACAAAGCGGCTGGAGGGGAAATGTTCGACTGGCAAAAATAGCCCCTAGAGCGAGTGGCCTGCCATCTAGCGGACAAAGTTTGTCAGCGGACATGATCGCACAACCTTAATGTAGGGATGTATGCATGCACCACTAGTTACTACTACTGCTCCTGCTTGTAAACATTGGCTGATGATTCCTGTCAGTTGCTGATGTCACTGTTAAAGTGTCATTAGGTAAGATTAGAAACTACAGGAAGGGATTATAAAACCTCAGGCACTGTGATCGATGGAACTATTGTGCAACTAAACCTCTTAAGTACTACTTCAGCAGATTGATGCCCTTAGTAAGTTTAAATAATGCACTGACTAGCTCATCCTGTTGGCAGATCCCTAGGTCCAGGAAACCAAAAACCCTTAGTCTCCTGCTAGTAAGAATCATGAATTATGTGTCCTACAATTTCCTCCTCTTTACTTAACCTACACATGGTTTCTACATAGTATGTACCTATTCTGCAGACCACAGTGCCCTATAATGAATCCTATGATATTCCTGAGTTGTACTCTGTTTAAGATGTCTGCCGCCCCTCTAAGTCCTCCACTGGAATGTCCCTGAAGGTTATCCCATCTTGCCTGGTGTTTGCTTGTTGATCTACCTATTAAAAGCATAACTCGCACAAACACTCTTACTTTGGCTGTGGTGCCATGCATTAATTTTATTTACCTTTTTGATGTATTTGAGAAATACTCTGCAAGCAATTTTAGTGGACGGTTCTGGAGCTGAGTTATTGTGAATCTCATCCAACACAACTCTGTACTTCCTTTGAGTAATGTATGCTCTGTATAAGAATATATCCCTTTCTGCCTGTAAATCTGGAGTTGAAGGCTGCAAAAGTTAAAATTCAATTAATATTATTAAATTAGGTTACAAATCCTTAATTTGTTTTCTCACTCTACAAGCTATTTAGGAAAAATGATGTTTTTTTTTTTTGAGATTTAGATGTAGGTAATTTTAGAACCCATAAGTAAGAAAAAGGATATTTTACATACATTTACCTTTTCCTGATAAAAAACTCTTGAAAAACATAATGTAACATTATTTCACACCAAAGAAGCAATTTTTGTTGTACCAAAACTATTAAGCCTGTAAAAATGCATGATTTTTGTGGGATAATGTAATCTGCAGATAAATTAAAAGATGATGTAAAATAAAATACTACTAATTATACAAAAACAAACTCTAGTTTACACTTAAAATAAACTACCGAATGAACAAATAAATGAAATTATAGGAACTTCTTTTTTTATATTCTTCTTCATTTCTGCTAGGATTATTGTCACTATGTTCGGTATAATGATCTGCCTTCCTAACCGTCAATTCTACTTCGTTGACGCATTTCGAGAACATCCATCTTCAAAAACTATATTTATACTAGTCACCAATATTATGGCCCGTCCTATTTATAATTTTCTATCTCCACCCTACCTACACTTTCTCTATTCAACACATGTACATTAAACCTGACGTGCTCAGCTTCTGATTGGCTCTTCAAAATCATATGTTTACACGCACTTCTGATTGGCTCCTTTCAAACTTTCTCTTCAACAGTTGTCCCTCCTGTTAATTTTTGAAAATTTTTAGATTTTTAAACATAATATCTGCTTGCGACGATATCTGTTCATTTATTGTTTTCTCCCTTTAATTTAGATTTAAAAATTTTCAAGTTCTCTAAAATGTTCATACATCTTCCTTTTTCTGCCATATGTAATACTTTCATGGAGTTTTCTATTTCTCGAGGTATGTGTCCCTCTTTTATTAAATGTGACACATAATTTGAATCATTTTTGCCGTATTTGAATGATCTTACATGTTCTATAAACCTAGTTCTAAATTTTTGTACTATGTAGACTGCCTCGCATCCACACTGTATTCTGTATACCCCATTCTTACTATATTTGTCCTTTTCCTCTATATTCTTTGTCAGTTTGTTCCTTATCGTATTATTTTTAGCCATTGCTATATCTAGATCATATTTTCTAAAAAAATTCTTAAATTTATATGCCCTTTCCCCATATATGTTAATTTAGCCCATTTTAGTTTTTTATTCTCTCTTTTATCACTGTTTTCTTCCTCTCTCTTTCTTTTAATTCTTCGTAACAGATTTCTTATAATTTTTAAATCATAATCGTTGTTCACTGCTATTTGGAAAATTGTATTCAATTGATGGGGTACAAACTAGTACATGTTCTATTCTACAATGGCTGAACAATACATATTAAAAATAGTAACAGAGATAGATATTTACATGGATATTATTCACTTAAACGGATTTTATAATTTATTATTAAGGTTAACATATATATATAAGCTTAAAGTAAAATTAGGGGAATTTATGCAATAGCGAGATACAACTTATTGTCATTATTTTAAAGTATTTTTCTTCTATTATCTACTTTATTCTTGAATTAACCCATGGAATATTAAATTTTTTATGACAAAATATAATTAGGCCTATATAAAATTTTTTTTACAGAACTATTATGTGACGTCATTGCTACCTACATTGCATTGAGCATGCATTGTGATTTCATATACCAACAGCTGCTGTATAGCCAGTATAACAGTAAATACAAATTTAGTAACTTTTATGCAATAGGTTATGTTATTAAGGGTAATTTTTTGCTTAAAACTGTTTTTTGATAAAAAATGCATTTCAGGCACTTTTGTCAAATGTGGTAATTTTTTCTTTACTTTATTATATGTCCAATATTAATCCAAAATATAAAACCACAGAAACAACGGGAAGCTAGAAAAAAATGAAAATAAAAGTAATAAACATAACCTCTAAATGATTAGCATGCAAAAGTAGGTAGTAGGTGCGAAACACAGTTGTTTGGTGAAACGTCTAGGTTGTGTCTATATATATATATATATATATATATATATATATATATATATATATATATATATATATATATAGTACACTAAATTACACATGTAATCTTTTAATTTCTTAATTTAATAATAAAGTATTTAAAAAATTGTAAAAAGTCATATGATAACTTTAGTGAAAATGCCTGAACTGTATAAATACTTTATTTTCACTCTACCAGTAAATTAATTGTTTTTATACTTTTTCTTATTGCTTTCAGGTACAAATTAAATTAAGCATTTTTTATTTTGGTTTTTCCCTGCAAAACCACTTTATTCCACGCCTATTTGTACTAACCAAAAAATAAAAGTGAGTAAAACACCAGAAGATCAAGTAAAAGTACAGAAAATAAATAGAACACAAAAATGACTAATAACCTATTAATACTGCACAAAAGTTACTAGTATGTTTTCTCTTGTGAAAACGCTTTATTTAATATGAATGAATAATTTAAATTAAAACAATCAAAAAAATTACCTTAATAACCTGATCAATACTACTACTTCATGCAAGTTACTAACCTTGTATTACTGATACAATTGTTAAAAAAGCAGTTGCTGTATGAAATTGTGAATACTACATACAATGTGGATGGTAAAAATTGCATGAAATCATTACTGATTCCAAAATATTTAATCTTACTCTATAGAATAATGTTATAACATTCTAACAGCCATTACTAAATGTTAAGGTTTATTCCTTTTTTTGTCTGTTCATTCTCGTAATGAAAGCATTGTTAAAATGGCATCCATTATTTGTGAATTTGAGATAATAATCTCTTTTTATGTTAGGTTTTATGTGTAGGTTCACCACCTAATAACCTTGAGTATTCTTTAAAAATTAGTAAAGGTTTTTATAAGCCATAAACCGTTAGTTCACCACCCAACAACCATATTAGTTAGATTTGAGTACTTTTTTTTATAAAAAATAAAGGTTTTTTATCAATCAAAAAAGATTGATAGCACGGGTAGCAATTTTGAGGTTATGCGGTCACTTTTATTTTCGATTTTTATTGTACTTCCTGTGCTTTCCATACTTTTATATTTTGGATTATTGATTTTGGGCATGTAATAAAGCATTTTAATGTAAAAAAGCTTATACAGTTGTACCCTGTTGTACGATATGACCGTTGTCCAGGTCAACTGTAGCCGGGATACCACTGTATAAGCAAAGAATTCACCAATTCTACAAAGCAGCAGTTGAATTATATCCACAACAATAACATTTATTACAAGGTTAGTAACTACTTTAATTAAACAGGGTTTTCACCTATCATCCATGTCAGGTTCACCACGCAACAGCCACGTCAGTTAGGTTGAGTATTCTTTTTTTAAAAATAAAGTGTTTTTTTCACCCAACACTGTGTTAGGCCTAACAACCGTATCAGGTTATAGAGCATTCTTTTTTTTAAAAAATAAGGTTTTTAATCAACCTAAAACCACATTAGAATATTTTTATCGTTTTACCTATTTACAACACATTACCAACTTTCGCGGGGGTAGCAATTTTGAGGTTATGTTGGTCACTTTTATTGTCGATTTTTGTCGTACTTCTCGTGGTTTCCGCGCTTTTATATTTTGGATTATTGCTTTTGGGCATGTAATAAAGCGTTTTAGTAAAACAAATATCGAAAAATCCAGGACAGGCTACACAGCATTCACCCAACTTAGAAATAAGCTAACCTACAAAAAGGGACAAGACTACATACAGCAAATTACCATTCTGAAATTGATATGGCTTTCCCTTTCAGTAGGACGTACCTTTATTTTTGTGCTTCGTTTATACACTGTTGAAAATTTCCAATATAATATGCATTTTTACATCAAATAATTCATCAACACCAGACTGCTGACGTGTAGATCCCATTTTTGTTTACTTGTGTACAATGACAGCGAATGTGTCAATTTGCAACTTGTGTAAAACCTTCTTTTATAATCTGTGGTGTCAAGTCTTCACATTCATATTTATGTTTGTTTAAAATTGACAGATGTCCCCAATGCAGTTCTGCACACAACATACTGAAATCATAATAATCTAGTTACAAAATTATCTGGTTACAAATACGAGTAGGTCCATTGAGTAATTCCTTGTCCAAGACTCTCATTAGTAACAAAAAAAATTAAAATTTGACGTCGCAGGTCAACGAATATTAAAGTTTTAATTAATGTGTGATGTATTCAGTTTGTATTTATTAATTATTTGATAATCTATCTAGCTAAAACTGCTGATGTGTACATATTTTGAAAAAAATTGACATCTTTTTATATATATATATATATATATATATATATATATATATATATATATATATATATATATATACATGTATGTGTGTGTGTTTGAAGTACTGTATACCTGGAACTCAAAACATAACATATATTTCTGTAAAAAAAAAGATTAAATGTATGTAACAATGATGAGCTGAAATATTTTAAGAATTTGATCACTTTTGCTGTCTATATCATGTATACACACTTCAGTTTTCTCCTACCTCCAGTTATATTATCTCTGGTCGCTTGGTTTCCTATTTCTTGCAATGATTTCCGTTTCGCTTTTCCTGAGTGTTGTGCCCGCTGTGGAAGCTAATTTTGCCTAGAGAAAGAGAACCGGATTGGACAAAATCACTATTTTGTACACCTTGCGTCTGTCTGTAGTCTTAACACTTTGAAGTTAAGGAAACCGGTGCTATTAAGAATAGTGTTGTAGAAAACTTTCTATAAGTCAAAAACTTTTATAGTTGGTTTTTTTTTTGTTAGTTTAAGTGAAATTAGAAAATATGTTTTGGGGTAAGTATAATAGTTATAGCCTAAATCGAAAACACGTGCAGTACTAATTTGAAACTGTTTAACCTATTGAATTTGTTCTTTCGGGTAATCCTCAAAATGAATTAGACGTGATCGTAGATGTAGGTACATAAGCCACCCATACCACAGTAAAATTAATTATTTTATTCTTAAAACTGTTCATGTGCATATAATTTTAGCCGTTATATACACATTGAACGTTCGTGATTCCTAGGTCTTAACCAATTATTTGTTAGAAGCTCAGTTTCAATACTACAGCAATGGATGAAGTAGATAACAGAACTCAATGTGTGACACAATCAGTACTAATGAAATCATTTGAATTAAAATGTAATTATTCTGTAAGTGTGACATTAACCAGTGTTGTCAGTTTTGGTATTTTTTATACCAGAAGGATTATAAAGTTAATACAGTGTAGGTTGTATTTTTCAAATAGTAATTTTTAAATATTTCTTTGTTTCATTTTATACCTTACTAATTAACACAATCACTCATGGAATATTTTTTTTTAATACTACATGATTTTAGGCCTTTTTTTACATAATTATATTCAAACAACATTGCTGTTTATATTGCATTTAACATACTACATTTCACTCGCGGATTTACTGGTCATGCGCATTGTTATTAATTACATGTACTTCTCATGGAGGATACAGAATCCTATTACTAAATTTTACTATTTTTTAGTAGTATTAATAAATTTTATGCTAAAACCATGTCAGTACTTTTGAGTACTTTTTTTTAAAAACTGACAATTTTTTATCATTTTAGCGGTCAAAAACATATTACTGACTTTCGTGTGATAGCAATTTTACAGATCACTTTTATTTTCGATTTTAATATACTACCCTTGCTTTCTACGCTTTTATATTTCGATTATTACTTTTAGGCATATAATAAAGCGTTTTTGCAAAAAAAAATTACTGAAAAATTAAAAACATTCTGCGTATTTACCAGTAATATAAAATATAAAAGTGGGAACTACAGGAAGTTTGAAAATAAAAGTGACCAGTATAATCTCAAAATCTCTCCTGCATGATAGTTGGTAATTAGTTTTTCATCATGAAAACGAATAATGGTATTTGTGCAGTATAGGTTCTTATTATCTAATTATTATGACTATATTAACGTTCATATACGGATTTACCTGTCATTGCTTTCTTCATTGCTTAATCCTCGTAATATAATTCTAGCCATCAGACACATTACTTACAGGATAACTAGTTTAATTAAATAGCCTTTTCTCTCTAACTGTGTCAGTTAGGAGCCGCCTCGGTGGTCTAGTGGATAGCGTATTAGGCTTTCATCCCGAGGTCGGGTTCGATTCAAGCAGGGCTTGGCATTTTCATACGTTATAAATCATCCCACCGTCTGCATTAGCCCAAGTGTGCACAATAGTCAGACGTTAAACAAAAAAAAAAATGTGTCAGTTAGGTTATAGGGTATTATTCTTTTTAAATAAAAGTATTTTTAGCATCCAACAAAAATAAGATTTTTTATTATTTTAGCGATCAGAAACACATTAATTTTGTGTAGTAGCAATTCTGAGGTTAAGGCAGATCATTTACACTTTTATTTTGGATTATTGCTTTTGACATGTAAGAAAGCATTTTAGTAAAAAAAATTTCGAAAAGTCGAGAACTACTTTCATACCCAATCAATTACAAGTTTTTTTTTGTGTTTAACGTCTGACTATTGTGCACAAGTGTGTTATTAATAATGAAAATGGTATAAAACTGCATTTTTGGTCAATTTGCTCTAAAAATACTTTTATTATATCCTTAGTAGTAATAGTCCAAAATATAAAAGTGCGGAAACAACAGGAAGTTTAAAAAAATGAAAATATAAGGGACAAACATAACCTCCAAATGACTAGCACACAGAAGTAGGTAACATTTTTTTTTCATCGCAAGGACTATTAAAATGCATGTTACTAATACTGAAAAGAGTATAAACTTATCTTCACTTGACTGTAGTTGTTGGATGCTAAAAATACTTTTATTAAAAAAATAATAATAATAAAATTCTACAATCTAACTGATACGGTTAGAGTGAAAAAGCTATTTAATTAAACTAATTATCCTATGAGTAATGTGTTTTTAATTGCTAAAACAATAAGGAACTTTTTTTTGTATTTTTTTATATTTTTTTAAATAATGACCTGATGTTGTTGAGGGGTGAACCTAATATAAATAGAGGCAAACCGCAAAGTTCACAAATAACTCATACCATTTGGACAATGTGTTCATTATGAAAACGTACAGTAGTTGTAGTAGTTAATTCGAGTACTCTAGGTTTAGCTATCATTTAGGGTTTATATAAACTAGAATAACATGGTTAGTAGAACCAATACAGATCCTAAAAATTATTTACTGTTGTTTCGTGTAGTCATTTCTAATAGTAAGTAATAGGCTAACTTTCCAAAGTTGACATGTACACATTGGCAGTTATGATAGCAGTATTTCAAGGTTATAAAAAATAAGAAATTGTTAGCCTGTGTAAGAAAAAGCCCAAAACTACTCAAAAAAATTTTTTATTATGTTGGTCATTTATTGAAAAAAAAAAGAATAATAAGCAATATTTTGTGTTCATAGGGCTATAGTAGCAAACAAATTTCTGAGTTAAAAAACCCCCATCAACTGTTATGAATATGAGTTATGTTATGAATATGTTATCAACATATTCATATTCATATTCATATATAATAATTTTACAATATTAATATGTGAAATAGAAAGTGAACACTAAAGAACATTGTTAACTAAAACCAATTAATGTTGAACATAAATAGAGAAAAAATCATCTAAGCTAACAGTTAGTTCTATTCTTTTTTTTTAGGATTAGTGTTAGAACCTGGCAAATTCTACAGTTCCAAAGTGAACAGATCATTCCATGTTTCAATGGCAGCATTGGACTGCTCCTCTGTTAAAAAGAGTAAGTTTAAACTTTGTTTTTGTTACCTTGCTTTCATGTTATGGTGGTATTAGTTACTGGAATATGCTTCAAGCAGTTCTGATTTTTTAGGGTCTACACAAGTTTATAAAAATCCTCAATAATTTAAATCTAAAATACTATTCATAATATTATTATTTAATTGTTTATAGTAATATGTATATCTTTCAGTGGTTTAATTACTCTGTTGTATACTAAAAAAGTGATGTATTTAAACCTTAATTGTCAATCGTGACATAATTTTGAATTCAATTAAATTTATCCATAATTTATCGAGTTAAATTTTTGGAAATAACAGTTCAAAGTTTATATATATATATATATATATACATATAATTGTTTGTAAACAAAATGATTACTGCTTCTTTGAAAAATATTGTTTCCAAAGCAATGCTATTTTTGATAACAGACAATGACTTTTATGTCCCTTTCTTGTAATATAAACAGTCTAAGCTTACTTGTAGAATCACTTTCTTCATCTAATATACCGTGATTAGCAATATTAATGCGGGTCTGCTTTATCTGAAAAATTGTTTGTTATAACTAGCAATCCCTGTATTAAAGTTTTTTTTTTAAATATAGCAGATAAACCTATAAAATTATTAGGCTAAAAAATATAGTAACCTAACCTTAGAATTATCTATAGTATGATTTAATTATTGCTTCTTGTTCCTTAAACTCATGAAAAATGTTTAGCTATAGATTGGTGTAACCTGTTACCTATTATTTACTGGTTTAATAGACTACGTATATAATAACTCATAAATATTTATTAATCTATTAGACATCGCCTTACTTTGCTTGCTACTGCCTGATTACATAAAGCAACAATGCATTCACTTTATTGTGGTATAAAGCACAAAGTGGATCTGCTTTTTTACGTTTTATGATGTTTGTTGTAATTTAAGTCTAGGAACTAAATACCAACATTATTGACTTATATTGGAGCCTGCACATGATATAATTACATGTATCACTTATTGCGACAAATTGCAGTATATATACATCTGTTTGTTTCATGTTTAAATGATTTAGTAATTGGTTACTTAACACGTATTGCATTAAGAACAAAATCGATTTTAACGATTCATTTTCATTTTTAAATGTACATTTATATCTCATTGCTGTAAGTAGTTTATAATTAAATAATGTTAATTAATTGTTTATGTTAGATTATTATTATTATTATTATCATCATTATCGTCTTCGCCATCACTATCACTATTATTATTATTATTAAAGGAAATATTTATTTAAAAAAAACAAATTTTTTTTAGAGGCCTTTCTATACCAATTCTTACAAGTTTTTCTTATCTGCTTCGATTTCGATTAAATATTAAGTCATGTGAATGTAGTGTTTTTCTATTGTGATTTGTCTGATCTGGATAAAGACTTTCATTTTACTTTTCTTCCATTGTATTTTGTTACAGCCAATGAAAGCCTTAAAGTATTGCTGCATACAGAGGGTCAGGTGTATATATTGTGTAATTTATATGTGAAGAATCACAAAACACAGGCGAAGCTAGATTTGAATTTCACGGTCGGTGACAACATTACATTTGAATGCAAAGGTTCTGGAAATGTGCATCTGACAGGTAAAAGGAAATAAATTTCACAAAAACTTATACTTAATTAAATTTCATAGAAAATTGGGCATTTCCTAAAATTCCAGTTCACTTGAGACATAATTGAAGAAATGGCGTTAAAGATAGGGGGAAATCAATAACCAGAATTGAGCTCTAATTTTGAGTGGTTATATTTTTGTAAATGAATTCTTTGTTAAACCCTGAACGGTCAAAAATAAGAACTAAAACTTATGTGTGATCAGAGGAGATCACAGGTCATAAAGAAAGCAAAAAAGTTGTACAATGCACTATTTATGGTAGCCTAATTGTCATGCGTTCAGCCTCAGTGCCATCCTGTATAGATTGGTGGCATGTTTTATAAGTTCTGCTTGACATAGATAAGTGGTATTACTTTAAAGCTGTCTCGGCAAATTCTCTGACTGACTTATCACTCAAGAATTAGGTGCTGGAGCTTTCACTCTTCTGTCCATCATTGCAAAGGGTGCAAATACTCTGGTGATAATGTGTCAGATTCTGGATTGCAAAGAGAAGTTAGAGTTTGCTGTTCTGGTTCTTGTACATCACCAGATCGTTTGGGGCATTCGTTGTTGACACATGGTTTTTAATGGGACGCGGGAGCCACCTACATGCCAACTTTGTGGAGAAACCATCACAGTCAAACACTTGATGTTAGACTGCGATTGCTTGGGAACCATGCGTTTAATATATGGATTAGAAACTGTATGCAGGCGATCTTGGGGACAATTAATTGAATATTGATCGCGTTTTGGCCTTCCTGAGACGCTTGCATATATATCAGTATATTTAATTTTTCCTTAGTATTTATGTATTTCTTATAGTTTATATTCTTGTTAACTAGTTTTAGAGAATTTTATTGTTTCATAATATTTATTATCTTCCTGTTTAATTGGGACCCCTTTATAGTCCACCTTTACATTGTTTTGTTTTTAAGTTATTTATTCTTGTTATAAATGTTATCTAGTTTGTAAGTAATGTTAAGTTTTATCGCTCTGTTGTTTCTTTTCTTTAGTAGTTGTGTTTAGGCGATGATAGCCTTAATGTGCTTTTCGCCTTAAAAAAAAAAAAAAAAAATGGGGCATTTAAGCAAGTTGAGTAGGTTTGTGTCGGTTTTGCCTCTCAAACACCAGTGGTCAGAAACAAGGCATGTTTAGTGGTTTAGGATATAGATGGAATAGCAGTTTTGTTTCCTCTTTATTTCATATTTTGTTGTGTTCAGGGATCCACTGAAAGTGAATGGTTTTTTATTTTAATGGTCGGAAGTTGACCATGAAGTGCATGTGTATAGTATGAGTTCACCTATTATTAATGGTTTTTATTCTTATATACTGCACCACTAATTATTTAATATAAAGTAGAGTCTCAATTAATTGTCATTCTTGGGATTGTTGGTTTTACAGAAGATGGCATAGATGGATAACAGAAATAGATCACTTACAGCAATCAATAAAAATAACATACTATCCTCTGTTTATAGTACAGAATATTCTATTATTATTATTTTGGGAAATGCGGTAAAATTCTTAAATTTTATATTTAACTCTTAAGTATATATTACACAAATTTTACATACATACCTTTTGACAAGTATACACATAACATATGCGAGAGCACTGCAGGTGTGTCACTTTATTAGCACTTATTAGTTTTGTTATATATATATATCTAATTCATATTATATTTCTGAAAGTTTGTGTGTTTGTTTGTTTGTTAGTTATTCAATCACGCTTTAATCGCTTGACCAATTGAGATGAAATTTGGTATGAATATGGTTTAAGTATCAGAGATACATATAGGCCTATTCCCGTTTTTCAAAACATCATTATACTACTTACCCAGCCCAAAATAATTATCAGTTTTTAGTTTTGTGTCATATGTTAATTGTAGTTATTTACTGGACATGTGATTTAGTTACCTGAGATGAACATCCTATTTTAATAATCTTAATCTGTGTTTTATTTATTGCAAAATTATTGTTTTTAATGTAACATTTTCATATTTTAGTTGAAATTTTTTTCAAAACTGACTAATTTGTTACTTTGTGTTGAATTTTCAATATTAAATATAAAAAATCCCTACACAGAGTGCCAATTGTAAGGTAGTATATATATTTGTGTAATTACATTACATGAAAAAATAGTAAATATGCAGTGTAGCATAACCTATATTTTTCGATATTTTTGTTACTAAAATGCTTTATTATGTGCCCAAGAGCAAGAATCCAAAATATGAAAGCACGAGAAGTACTGATAAAATCTAAAATAAAAGTGACCAACATAACCTCAAAATTGGTACCAGGCGAAAATCAGTAACGTGTTGTAAATTGGTAAAACAATAAAAATACGACTAACACGGGTTTTGGGTGATAAGAAACCAATTTTTTAAAAGAATTCTGCATAACCAAACTGACACGGTTGTTAGGCCTAACAAGGTGATTCATGAAAAAACCTTTATATTTTTTTTAAAAATAGCCTACTATATATCCTGACACGGTTGTTAGGCCTAAAACGGTGATGCGTGAAAAACCTTTAAATTTTTTTTTAAGAATACTACTACATATCACAACTGACACGGTTGTTGGGCCTATCATGGTGATGGTGAAAAAAACCTTCATTTTTTTTAGAATACTACATAACCTAATTGACACGGTTGTTAGGCCTAACACTGTGATGTGTGAAAAACCTTTATATTTTTTTAAAGAATATTACATATCCTAACTGACATGGTTGTTAGGCCTAACACGGTGATGCGTGAAAAAACCTGTATAATGTTTTAAAGAATACTACATAACATAACTGATACGGATGTTGAGCCTATCACGGTGATGTGTGAAAAACCTTTATATTTTTTTAAAGAATACTAAATATCGTAACTGATACGATTGTTAGGCCTATCACGGTGATCTGTAAAAAAAACCTTTACTTTTTAAAGAATATTGTATAACCTAATTGACACGGCTGTTATGCCTAACACGGTGATGCGTGAAAAACCTTTATATTTTTTTTAAAGAATACTACATATCCTAACTGACACGATTGTTGGGCCTATCACGGTAATGTGTGAAAAAAACCTTTATTTTTTTTAAATAGTAATGAAAACCTTAACTGACACGGTTGTTAGGTCTACCATGGTAATGCGTGAAAAATACTTTATAGTTTTTTAAAAGAGTACTCCATAAGCTAACTAACATGGTTGTTATGCCTAACACGGTGATCCATTAAAAAAACCTTTATTAATTTTTTTTAAATAGTACTTATAACCTAACTGACACGGTTGTTGGGCCTAATAAGGTGATGCATGAAAAAAACCGTTATATTTTTTTTAAAGAGTAACTTAACTAACACGGTTGTTAGGTCTAACACAGTGATGTGTGAAAAAACCTTTATATTTTTTTAAAGAATACGACATATCCTGACACGGTTGTTGGGCCTACACGATGATGTGTGAAAAAACCTTTATATTTTTTTAAAGAATTCTACATATCCTAACTGACACGGTTGTTATGCCTTACACGGTGATGCGTGAAAAAACCTTTATATTTTTTTAAAGAATACTAGGCTACATATCCTAACTGACACGGTGGTGCGTAACAAAACCGTTATATTTTTTAAAAGTTATTGTTAATAATAATAAGTTAAAGTTAATAATAAACGCATAAACCGTTATTACATGTGCACTTTGTGCCGCAAAGTAGACTCTGTGATGAATAAGGAGCACTTGATAGTGTGTAGTGAACTTGACCCTGACCAAAGAAAGTCAAAGAACATATGTAAGCTATATTGGGATGCCAGAGAACTGATGGACCAAGGTCCGAATAAGTTGCCATAAGAAACAAACAAACAAACAAACTAAACCGTTATTATTTTAAAGTTAAACCACATATCCTAACTGACATGGTTGTTGGGCCTATTATGGCGATGTGTGAAAAAACCGTTATTATTTTTAAAGAGTACTTCAAACCTTAACTGACACGGTTGTTAAGTCTAACATGGTGATGCGTGAAAAAACCGTTATTTTTTTTAAAGAGTACTCCAAACCTTAACTGACACGTTTGTTAGGCCATGGTGATGCGTGAAAAATCTTTATATTTTTTAAAGAATACTGCATAAGTTAACTAACATGGTTGTTAAGCCTAACGCGTGATGCATTAAAAAACACCTTTATTTATTTTTTAAAAAATAGTACTCCAGACCTAACTGACACGGTTGTTGGGCCTAATACGGTGAAGCAGGAAAAAAGCCTTAATTTTTTTTAAAGAGTACTCCATAACTTAACTAACACGGTGGTGCGTTAAAAAAACCTTTATTTTAAAAAAGAAATACACCATAACCTAACTGACACGGTTGTTGGTCCTAACACGGTGATTGATGCGTGATCTTTAATGTATATTACGATTGCGGGAAAAGCCGTGACGGTTAACAGGTAATCATATTATATTTCTGAAAGTTTGTTTTTGTTTATTTGTTTGTTATTCAATCACACATTAACTACTGGACCAATTGAGATTAAATTTGGTATGAACACGTTTTAGGTACCTGAGATAAACACAATACTATTCCAGTTTAATTGAATAATAGTGATTTTTTAATAATACTGTATTTTATTAAAATATGACCGGACCCTGTTTTAGAGTATCGAGTAGCAAAAATGTATATTTCTTGGCCGAAAAACATAAATCGTATAATATTGTAAATAGAAATATATTAAAATGAAATGATGTATTCTGATTTTGAAAATCGACTATAATTTTTATAGCCTACATTATAATTGCAGGCAAAGCGCAACGGGTAACAGCTAGTATATATATATATATATATATATATATATATATATATATATATATATATATGTATGTATGGCAGGAGGACAAAGGAAAATAAATAGATTTATGAGCTTGTTAAATTTTTCTTAAATTGAATTTACAGCTTCAAATACGAGGTGTGTTCAGAAAGTAACGAAAATTTTAATTTTTTGAACAAAATATTTATTCTTCTACATTGATCTTGTCGCCTTCAAAATAGTCTTCATTGGAGATTATGCACTTGTGCCAGCGCTTCTTGCAATCCTCGAAACACTTCTCAAACTCGATCTTTGAGATAGCCTTTAGTTCTTTCGATGGCGCTTTTAATGTCATCTACGTCTGTAAAACGACTGGCCCTTTAAGGTTCTCTTTATTTTTGGAAATAGGAAAAAGTCACACGGAGCCATGTCTGGCGAATATGGAGGCTGGGGTATCATTACAGTACTGTTTTTGGCCAAAAATTCACAAACAAGCAATGAAGTGTGAGCTGGTGCATTATAATGAGTGCTATGTGATGGACTTATAGTTTTTTAATGGTATTATCCTAAATAGTGTGAGTGTTTATCTTCCAATTGAAACAATCATGCACTTATTCAGAATTGGTTGACAACTACTTGAAGCGGTTCTGTTTCATTGCAGTAAGGTGATAGGATCATTTACTTTTCTATTATCAGTGTTTGCTTAAGATAGCAGTTAGTGTCAGCTACTGGTAACTATGC